>CAKAOJ020000274.1:600000-787269 GCA_916701645.2 Sebastolobus alascanus
AGTTATAATGGACTCTCCAACCTGCAACATAACACATGGTTAGGTTAATGCTAAAAGGGGCCATACTATACTTTGTTATTTTTACTAGTCTATAGAGTGTAATGTAGTTGGGGGTACGTGTTAGTGTACATATTATCAACATTTCAAATCAAATGGTGGAGGTGAACTCTTGAAAAAAATGCCCCAGTAAGGCAACAACACTAAAGCTTGATTTAAGCTTAACACATTCGTGAGGGTCGCGAGTGTCCGCATGGCCAAGGTGACGTCACACCATCAGACACGTTCCTGTGCGGCGGGTTTTCCTCTGTCCTTGCACATCCAACATTTTCGAACTACGGAGAAAATGGAGAACTTTGAGGAGCTTCTGGTGGCAGAAGTGAGGAAGTGCATCGGTCTCATGAGTATGTTGTACTCCCCCTCGCCTCGCCTCCGTTTATTTAGTGGCCGTACGGACCATCCCATCCTCTTTCTTTTCTGCCGCAGCAGGATTAATAATAAACACAGCAGCTTCTCTTCCTGGGGCGACATTTTGTAAAGATAAATTACTTCTATTCTTCCATGAAACTGTGCTGTAGATGTGTTATCGATACACTGACCCACACAGTTTGGGAGAACATCGGTTCGCCCAGAGGAGATACCCGCACGGAGTATAAAGGATCCAAACATTTCCTCGTCACGATTTCGCGTCAGCTCATGTCCGTTCAACCTTCCATGCGGAAAGTAGGCTTAACAGTCTACAGCCGTGTTAGCAGCTCTGTGAGGTTGTACATAGGAACAGCAGTGATTTCAGCTAAATGCTAACATCAGCTCAAAATGAATGCATTAATAAATGTAATTTGAAGTTGTGTGTTGCTGCTGAGCACTCCTTAAGCCTCGTAACAAACCTTTGTTAGAAGCCGGAATGCTTTATCAAGAGACTGAATGACATCCGGGTTCATTTTATCAGATCGAGCCTACCTGTAATACATTAATAATATATTATCTTCTCACCATGTAAGTTTCGCCATTGAAATAGCAGCTGCACTGGTCAGAGGGCACACAGCCAGTTCCATTGTAGTAGTAGCCTTTATCACAGGCACAGCCCTCAGCACAAGTCGTAGTGCATGTGAGGGTGTCACGGAGACCAGGACATGGAGAGGTACAAGGCAGTGCACAGGTTTCATAATGGCTGCCAGCCCTGCATGTAAAAGCTGTAATCAAATAATAGGAGTTTTTTTTTTATAGTAAATGTGTTATACAGATGTGGAGTTAGAGATGAATATTACAGAGTACAATGAATAGTAAAAAAAAAGTGCAGACTCACGGCAGAAAGAAGCACTTCTCCAGTTCTTAATGTTTGCGCCAAAGTTTTGGCAGTCTAACATATATGCAGTAATACTGTGACACAGCATGCTTTCATCATCTTTGGCCATGCAAACATCATAGACACAATTTCTGAAGTAGGCTGCGGGATCAATAACATCATGGCAAGCAACAAATGGACCGTTGGGATTGGTGATGTGTGCGCATTTTGCCTCTATCGCAGCCTTTTTAGAAGCTCCACACTTGGGGCACTGGTCGCCACGGCAACCATCTTCACAGACCGCTCCAGGCACGGGCACTTTCCACGCTGCTCCAAAGGCCTGAAAGTCCTTGGTCACGTTTCCATCCGGCAGCTGGAACTCATCTGCTTTGTCATTGTTAAAATTGCCACACAGACCGCAGGTTCTGCCAATGTAGTTTCCAGGCACAGTGACAGTGACGTGGTAGATCAGATCATACGTGACCCTCAGGCCAAAGTCCGTCATAATGACGTAATTTAGCCCCTCCTGATAAACCTTCACAGCACCGTTGTGGAGGTTTAGTGGAAGGTGATATATGACCCCATTTACCTGCAGAGAGTAATGCTTTGATTATCCATCATTTCTTCTCATTTGACATATATTTGCTGTAATTCAGTTATATTTAATGATTATGAACATTTGTGTCCATTATGACTGTTTATGATGTCTGTTATTGTCGTTATTTTCATTTGCATAGCTCCCTCTCTCAGTTTAAGTCCTTAACCCTCTGAGACCCACAATAGACCGATTTCTGTCTTTTTAGGGGGGTACGGGGGGGGGGCTTTAGGGTTAGATAGCAGGTCAACAGTAGATGTCACATTGAAGTGGTGTACATCATCTGAAAGCTGGGAACCTGAAGATTAATTTGAGTTGCTGCTCAGTACTGTGAGTCACGTTGTTCTAGTCATAGATCAGAAATAAATATTAATTAATTAATTAATTAACTATTTTAAATAAATTGTGAAAGTGTATAAGGGCTGAGGACATTATGATAGAAGTATATGATGGCCATTCCCATGCTCAATATCATATAAGTTGTTGCAGCAATTTTTTGGGTTGATACCATTTGCTACACTGATTAGGTGCTAAATTTAACAATTTTTTACCACTGGAGAATTGATAAAAATGATCAATAATCCCTCTAAAATACCACATTAAGACACCAAGACCTTGAGGAACACCATAGGAAAAGCCATGCTGTGATTTGGTATCAAAAACTTTTGCCATTTTAAGATTTCTGCAAGAATTGTATTTTTCGGTGATTGGATGGCGAGTACTTCTGTTCTGGAAACTGCTCAGAAACCCCCTTATTGTCAATCTACCCATCCATCCTCTGAATGCTCTAGTTCTCTAGTTTGTGGCTGTAAAGTTTCATGAGGCTGTGATTATCCTAGAGGTCACCACAGGTCATTTTATACGGTGAGGTCAAGTTTAAAAAAATGGTCTCATTACAATGAAATGGCTACTATGTGGACTGACATCATCACACATGAATACAATTGGGCTCCAGATCCACAAGAGTCTCAGCTTTACAGTGATATCCAATTTATGTCATTCTGCTGTTTAGGGATCCCAGTATGAAGAAATATTCAAATACACCATTGTAGAATAGTTGAAAATAACACATTTGTACTGCATTAAAAAAAACTGCATGTTTTTTGCCCCAAACTGCATGTGATTATCATAAAGTGGGCATGTCTGTAAAGGGGAGAGTAGTGGGTACCCGTAGAACCCATTTTCATTCACATATCTTTAGGTCAGAGGTCAAGGGACCCCTCTGAAAATGGCCATGGCAGTTTTTCCTTGCCAAAATTTAGCCTAACTTTGGAGCGTTATATATCCTCCTTCCTGACAAGCTAGCATGACATGGTTGTTACCATTGGATTCCTTAGCTTTTGTAGTTTTATATGATTTCTGTACCTTTACTCTAGCTTTTTCTAGATTTCTTTGGCCACCTGTGGAATCGCGGAAACAAGTTCCGAACACATTCAGGTGATAATTCTCTGTAGGTTCATCACCACAAGCGACCCCCTTCACATTGTAACATTGTTTTCATATTGAAATTTGATAAATTGTGAGTGTAAAATATCGGTTATATCCGGTTTAAACAATGACGATATTAGTGACGTACCCAAATCATATTAATTTCGTTGTTGCGAAGGATCAAGACAGTTTTGTAAACTTCTACTGCTACGAGTTTGGTCACTGACACCTTGGGATTGTCAGACAAACCATACCACTTCACATTCTCCACCGCCACAGAGAACTCGTTGAGCCGCTCGCCGCTCAGGTGGCAGCTTTCAGCTGCGATGTAGGTGCAGGTGCCTTGGAAGTCATAGGTGGTGTTGTCAAAGGTGGTGTAATGTGGATCTCCAGAGATGGAGCACACTCCTTTTCTCAAAGGCTGACACGATCGCACGGAATTCTTCATCTCGCACTTCTCATTTGGACCACAAGAGGACTGCTTACATTGCACCTAATATGAAAGACACGCCTGCTTGATCATTCTTGAACATGGTGTGCGTTAAAATGCATTCCCGTTGCTCAAAAACAGATCTTGGAAAAATAAACACAGATAACTTCCTCATACTCTCCATTCAAGTCATTCTTACTGTGCCGTTGCAGGTGCATTCCTTCTGACAAAGAGCATCGGGGTAGAAGACCTGTCCGTGCTGGTAGTATTTGCCCTCGTATGTGCAGCCGCACTGGTCGGCAGGCACGCATATACCTCCGCTCAGCAGGTGTCCCTCATCACAGACACACCCTTCCATGCACTGAGCTCCACAGTTTGAGTCTTTCTGACATGACCCGAGACAGCCGCTGCTACAGAGCTCATAATGACTATTTGATGGACACTGGGCATCTAGGAAGGAAGGCAGGGTCAGAATTATTTTAGCAGTAAAATGGTTCAAGAATTTGACTTGATAAATAGTAGATGTCCTTACCACAGAACTGAGCTGACCTCCAGGTGTACACTGTGGCGCCTTTCAGCTGGCAGGCGGCTGTGTAGGCGGTCAAAGTCTTGCACTGCATGTTCCCGCTGCCCTCGTAAAGACAGACGTCGTACACGCAGTCACTGAGGAAACCCGCGGGGTCGACCTTGGCGTGGCAGTCGCGGAACGGGCCTGCAGGGTCGCCGATGAGGCCACAGTAGCTGTTGGCGTTGTAGGTTTCTTTCTGGGTGGCGTTGCAGCCGGGGCAGGGGCCGCTGCAGCCGTCTACGCAGCCGGGGATCGTGGCAACTTTCCAGCTTTGACCGAGCTCCTCAGAAGTGGCGGCTTGTTTCCCATCTCTCATCTGCATGTCATCTTTGGGGTTGAGGTTGTAATCGCCACAAAGACCTTGCATCGCGCCCGCGTACGTACTGGGAACGGTGACGAAGGCTACGCTGTTCCAGTCGTAGTACACCTTCACTCCGGAGTCTGTCTCGATAACAGCAAACCAGCCGCTCGTGTAAAGATGGAGTTTATTGCTGTTCAGCGTTATAGGGAGGTGGGAGAGCTCACCATTGACCTTAAAAGATAATGAAATAGAAAAAAGTTCACAAAGTCATTTGTACATTTAATGATGGATACACAGAAGTAGTAAATAAGTACATATATGTAGAGCTGCAACAATTGGTCAGTTATTATATTGATACTCTATTAAAGGCCCTGAAAACATATAACTGAATAAATCTTTGGGTTTTGAACTGCTGGTTGAACAAAACAAGGCATTCAATGGCGTCATATTGGGCTTTAGGGAATTTTGATTGACATATTTCATTGTTTTATGGTGTGAACACTCAATGGTGAAAAGAATCTACCCAGTAATTGAATATGAAAACAACAACAATCTACAGCCCTTCATGTATAATTTTTTTTTTTGGAAAATACGTTACCTCAACAGCGCCAGGATGCTCTTTGCTGATGACGATGGTGTACCCGTCCACTTTGACCTCTACTATCTGTACAACGGACCCGATCTTCTTATCTTGACCGTTATTCTGCAACACAACACTAAAAAGTTCCAGGCTAGTTTGATTGGAGGAGACGGCAGCCATCTGATACGCACAAGTGCCCTGGAAGTTGTAGCGCTCCCCATCAAAGGTCACAAAATGTGGGTCACCAGATACCATACACGTGCCGTAGTTGACAGGATAGCAACCCCTGATCCCCTCCACCACTTGGCACTGCTGCCCGGCGGGACAGCTGGTCCGATTGGAAGACAGACTTCCACCAGCGGAGCATGTGTAGCGCTTGGTGCAGCTCTCATCGCCCCAGAAGGAGGCTCCGGCTTCCACATAGTGACCCTCGTACGTGCAGCCGCACTGCGACTTGGGGACACACTGGATGCCACTGCGCACAAAGCCGTCGTTACAGACACACGTCTCCACGCAGGTGGCGTTGCATTTTGTGGGAGCGTTTGGGTTTGCACATGTAGCAGGACAGCCACTCGCACAGAACTCATAGTGACTGTTTTCTGGGCACTTGGGTGTAGCTGTGTGGACAAAGAGGAGACAGATCCTCAGTTTCAATTCAGTTATTCACGTTTATTCAGTGGTGGAGGAAGTATTCAGATCCTTTACTTCACCAAAAGTACTAATACCACCCTGTAGAAGTCCTGCATTGAAAATGTTACTCAAGTAAAAATGTATATAGTAAGTATAATCAGGAAAATGTACTTAAAGTATCAAAAGTAAAAGTACTAAATGCAGAAACATGGCCCCTGTGAGCATACTATTATATATTATATTATTAGACTATTATTATTATTATTACTCATGCATTAATACAAAAACAGCAATTTACTGTTTTAGTTGGTTGAGTTGGAGTGAAGTATTTTATGTAGGACAGCAACTAATGATTATTTTCATTATTGATTAATCTGCTGATTACTTTCTCCATTAATCGATCGAACATAGTGAGAAATGCCGTCACAATTATCCATCTTCACAATGCTTGTTTTGTCCAACCACCAGTCCAAACCTCAACATTATTAAAATAAATCAAAATAATTTAAACGATTAAAAATAAAAGCAAATATTCACATTTGAGAAGCTGGAACCATTAAGTGTTTTCACATATTTGCATTAAAAGATAACATAAACGTTTATCAAGATAGTTGCCAATTATTTTTTTGTCAATCGACTAAACGATCAATCAACTCATCATTTCAGCTGTGCATACTGTTGTGTAGTTTAATTTATAACAAAGCATCATATTTTACAAGCTCTTCATATATTTTGTATGCAAAAATCTTAATTTGTTAAGTTACTAGTAACAATATTTCCATCTGAAATGTAGTGGAGTAGAAGTAGAAAGTGGCATGAAAAGAAAAGGCTCAAGTAAAGTGCAGATATCTCAAATTCGTACATACGTAGAGTACTTGAGTAAATGTACTTAATTATATTCCTCCACTGAATTTATTAACATGTATTTACAGTGTAGTCTATAAACTTTGTATTACTCACGGCATTGAGTAGAAGTCCTCCAGTTGGGACCTCTGGCTCCAGACCTCTGACAGATGTCAGCGTAGCCTTGAAGAGTGCTGCAAAGATACGTGTTCACAGTTTCACCCCTACAGAGGTCAAGCATGCAATTGCTTTTAAAGATGCTGGAGTCAATGTCAGGTTGACAACCTAGAAGTTCTACAAAATTTAGTATAAGGGCGCTACAGAAGATTTCTTTCTCTAATTTCTGAACTTCACTGAGAGGACAGTATTGACACTGGTCACCACATCCGTCTTTGCAACCGGCATCGTCTGCGGTGCCGGGAACCCTCCAGCTCCCTCCCAGCGCTGCCACGCTGCTGGCCACTGAGCCACTGGGAGTCGTGAGATCGTCTTCCTTTTTTTTGTTGAAGTTGCCACACAGGCCGCACACACTTCCGGCAAAACTGCCCGGCACTGTGATGGCAAGGTACTCGTTCCAGTCGTACTTTACGGTCAGGCCGAAGTCTGTCTCCATGACGACATACAGCCCTTTCTGGAAAAGCTTCACCTGGCCGTTGTTCAAGTTCATCGGGAGAATCCATTTTTGATAGTTCACCTGAAAATAAATCAAATTTCACTTGCATAGCACATTTTATACAACAGCATGTTTGAATATATAGCGAGAACAAGGTCACACCACATTACACAAAGATGTTTTCATTGCTGTTTTCTTCTTCTTCTTTTTTGATTGGTTGTTTGTTAGATAGTAGGATATCTCAAAAACTTTATAGATTTAAATAAAATTTTGTGGAAAGTTAGTCCAGACAATGACCAAGTGAGTAGTTGTTTGTGCAGGCAGGACTGTAGCCATACTCTTAAAAACAGATGTTAAACCACCATAACTAAATTTTAAACAGAAACCAAAAAGACGGTCTCTAATGAATTTCTTTCAATTATTTAGATTTTTCATGTTTTTTTTATTCAGTTACCGTTAAATTATACTCTATTTCCCAACATGAAGATGTCAGTTTCAAAGTTTTCTCCACAGTCCTTTACTTGGGCTATTTATTATTTTGTTGGCCAAAAAGTAGCACATTTTTTTATCAGTAGTCCACAAATAAAACCTCCATAATCTATAATTTCAGCAACATTTTATGGTGTGGAAATGCTACTGTATGTCCTTTATGTATTTATTTATTTATTTATTTATTGGTCTAAATGTAGTCAAATGTACATATATTGAGTTTAAAATGCTGCCTACTAAACAGCCACCATGTGTTGAGTTTTAAAATAGTGGAATATAAACTTCTCCCAGGTTGCTAAAACCCCCAAATTGCCACAAAAATATGACCTCTACTGCACTTAAATTAATACAAATATAAATCCTATGTATCCCTTATCACTAAAAATTCTAAACATTTTCTATTACAACAAAGATCACAATATTCAGCATTCACACAATGCCTACAAAAGAAACATGAAACACTTTAACACTACTGACTGACTCACCCGGACAATACCAAACTCAGAGCGAACAATCTCGATGTTGATCCCGTGAACGTTGACGGTGACCGTCTCCACCGTTGGGACCTGTATGTTGCCCTCGTTCATGTTCTTGGTCTCCACCTCAAAGGCCGGGAGGGTCTCATCTACATGGCAGTTCTTGGCCAAGGTGTAGGTGCAGTTGCCCATGAAGGTGTAATGATAGTCATCAAAGGTGTAGTGGAGGGTGCCCATGACCCAGCAGGTGCCTGGCTGTGGTGTTAAAGTCGTTGGTCCTCCTCTGCAAAGTCCTGGAAAACATTTTTAAATGTCTTCAGTCTTTTTTTCCTCACTGTTGTTTCCATTGGATTCAATACGTCACATCAAACATAGTCAGAATTTCACTAACTGTTGCCAAGAATAAAATGTCAATATGAGCATGCATATTCACAATTGAACATTTAAATACATCCATTTCTGTGATTTTTAACATTTATAACAATAATAAACCAAGATTATTGAGCTATTTGGATAATTTCTATTACTTAAAGCCTTAAAAGATCCTAGAATTAGTATCCACAGTTTTGTCATGAATGTATTGTTTTATGGTTTATATTAATGGATATTTTTTATTATTCATGGCTGACAATTTATATTGATTTATTCTGCAGTCCAAGCTGTTTCTTTAACTTTTGCTGTGATCTAGTTCAGCTCATATACAAATATCCCACTGAAACACTTCGTCATCACTCATTAATAAGAAAAAATATAATTATTTTAAAAGTAATACTTGATAACTTACCACTCAGCAGAAGAGCTGAAAAGATTACAACAAACATCCCCATGTTTGCCAGTGGAGAGGACCTAACAGAGCAAAAGGAAAAAACAATAAGTCAGGAGAATTGTACATATTTTAACTTTTGGTCTTTAATCTTTGATTTTTGATTTTTCCGTTATAGATGCATGTCATCTCGCATGTATACACATCTCAACATGTTAATGCAAAATTGTAGAAAACCTCAATTGTGTCTCTTATCTTTGTTACATACAGTAGAAAAAAAATAATACCAAAAAATTCAATTACAAGAAGAATAGAAAAATGGATCAATTTTCACATCAGCATCTGAAAAGAAAAATGCACGAAAATCTTTTTACAAAAATAGCTGAGAGTAGAATTAGTAAATAGTTTGTTCAATACTTCAGATATCTTAAATCATTCTCACCTGAGCTCAGGGGTTCAGGTGCAGGATTTAAGGATGCTTAAATACTTTCTGACCTCCACTAATGGACCAATCAGCTTCTTCTTTACGTGGCTTTTTCCCAGAAGTGAGCAAATACAGCATCATGTGACACATTTCTTGTAAAGTCTTTGTTGATGTGACTGGGAGATGGATGTTAATTGAATCAAGTTATTTATATTTTAACAGGTCACAAAGGAGTTCATTGCAGTGAAAAAAATAAGTGAAAATGGACAAGAACAAACAAAAAATGGTAAAAGGGTAAAAAAAAACAACCTGTAACAGGATGTAAGACTGTTGTGATTATTATACAGATCAATTTAAAATCGCTCTTAGTCTCCACGGTCCTTTGTTATATGTGATTGGTCTGCTGGCTTTGTGCCCATCGATTTAACTTTACAGAGTTTCTGTAAAACATTCAACCAGTGTGATTTATTTGTTGACACTGTGGCCGTTTGGTCACCACCTACAAGAATAATGGATGGGTGTGAGTTGTTTAAAAGGCATAATTCTCAATGCTATCGTGACTCCTTTCACAAGGCTCAAGTGGAGCTCCTTTCTGCTGTAGTGGAAATATTATGGCATGGTGTTGTATTGGTGTCTTAATTGTACCTGTTATGTTTTGTGTTAGGTAAAGAGATAAAGATTTTATCTGATCGTTTTATTTAATCTGCAGGAACAGAATGCAAAAGGTAAAAGCGTCTTTGTTTGCACATGTATATAAATATCAGTAGCAGTTGTTATATAGTCATGCACAACACACTATCACTAACAACATTGTGGTTTTAAATGGTTTATTTTACAAGTAGGAGAATTTTCTCACACAGTTTATATGAAAAAAATAAAAACTACCAAAATGCAGTAGGCCTACATGATGTTATATTATTGATAATGTTATTGATAACATTAATGATTGTTCGCTTCCATTGGTTATGAAAAACCTGTCTAATTACAGAGAGATTATATGGAGACAGAGAATGAGAGACAGATAATATATAACAGATAATATTATATAACAATAATATATTGATTTTTTTTTTTTTTAAAGAACAAAAGTTAATATAGACCAGATATTGTAAATATAGATTCTTAGCTGCCTGTATTATATCAATATTTACTGTATTATTTAGATTGGAACAGTTTCAGTCAACATAAGAGAACAACAGATGTACTAAACAATTAACTTGTTAACATTTTATTTTATTTTATTTTATTTGCACACACATCATAAAATCCAGATAATGGAAAAAAAATAAATGTGACAGGAGAGGTCCAGAAGCCACAGGCTTATACAACAGACCTCCCCTCTACTTAAGGAGAAAAACAATCACACAAAAGGAAAACAAAAATCAAACAGCTTACAAACTGTGACATAGATTAATGTGTGAGCAAACAACCACATTTATTTTAACTCCATTCCAATAAAGCCAGTCAGGCCGGTCAGACCTGACTTGACAAAGCGAGACAGTGAAGTATGTGGGAAGGGTTTCTGGCGTTAGCCTCTGAATATAACTAGTCTAGCAGGATAACAACAGCAGTCCATACATAGAAAAGTAAAGCTACACCACATGGTTCCAAACCTGTGGATCAGGATTCCCCCCACTGTTTTCAGGCTTTAAAAAATCAAGCCCGTTACGGGAGACTTTGGCCAATCACGGGTCATTTCAGAGAGAGAGAGCGTTCCAATTGGCTGTTCATTCAACGGAGGCAGCTGTCAATCACTTGTCCAAATATGAATTAATATTCTGTTACTGTAATGCCTATTTCTCATGTAAAACGTTTTCAGAAACATCTTGTAGTGTACTGTTTAGCTGTAAAATGAGAAAGTTTGCTCCGGTTGGTGGGGGTGGTGCTGATCTATACTGATCTCAACATGGCTGCTGAGTCAAAAACTTTCTAATTTAACAGCAACA
This sequence comes from Sebastolobus alascanus, assembly GCA_916701645.2. NCBI lineage: Eukaryota > Metazoa > Chordata > Actinopteri > Perciformes > Sebastidae > Sebastolobus > Sebastolobus alascanus. The sequence goes on from CAKAOJ020000274.1 coordinate 611,369, forward strand.
GTACACTACAAGATGTTTCTGAAAACATTTTAGGTGAGAAATAGGCATTACAGTAACAGAATACTGATTCATATTTGATCAGCGCTGCCTAGTTTGACCGTTTGGTTGGAGTTTGTGAATGATTGACAGCCGGCTTATAGACGGCAGGCTCCAGTTTGGCTCTGACTGGTGGTTTTTCTCCAGTCTGTGAAATCTTGCAGGACACCGGAGGACACCGGAGGACACCGGAGGACACCGGAGGACACCGGAGGACACCGGAAGACACAGAGGCATGTGATTGGTGGGATGATGATCAGACGCTGCTGTGTGTGAATTACTTGAAACCAAAAGAATATCGTCTGCGTCTTGATAACATTCCCAATCATTTACCTCTTTTTCCTTTGTCGTAGTAAACTGGTAAACGCACTGTTTAGGTTTGCTTTTTGAAGACACTGAGTTCATTATTTTATTACTATAACTGTTTTTGTTATGCATTGTACACTTATTTTGAAATTGATTGACCCACAACCCTCCCATCACTGATTATCAGCATCAGCTTCTCTCTTGGGAAAGCACAGGTACTCTCCCCATCACAAATCCCTTTATAATAAATCACTTATTAGACAAGTCCACTTTTCTTAGTCTTATTATTAATGCCAGACCAGCTCCACCGGATGTTAACAGAGTTACTCAACCTGTTTGCCGAGAAAGAGGGAGGAGGCAAAAGAGTGAAGAGCATGAACTGACACGGGCTGCAAATCAAGTGACACTTTGGTTGTTTGCTGCCCAGAGAGACAAATACCTGAAGAGAGGAAAGCAGGAACTAAAGTGGACTACATACAGAGAGGAAGGTAAAGTTGAAATGTGAGTCTGAGAGTAGGAAGTTTAAAGTTAACTGACTTTTCTTATCACATTGTTAAATGACAAGAGCTTGACTGCACTCTGTGTGAAACATGTCATCCCTGCTTCTGCAGATATGCTTATCTCTCTTTTTGTTTTCACTCTCTCTGCATCGCAGCAACCAAAACAGCATCAATGCGGGGTCAGGTGATTGTGGCCTGTTTATGCACCTTGGTGTCTATGGGATTGATGGTGATTATTCTGGGCCAATATCGAGTGTTGATCCTGATGAACAAGGAAAGAGAAAAGCTGTCGATGGAGATGAAGAGACTTGATGGTCAACTTTCAGAATTAGACACCATGGAAGGCTCTGTGGTAAAGCTGCTGAATCAGGGGGAAAACATAGGGAAGGATGTGGAGGCTACGGTGGCCAAACTGGCTCCAGAGCTGGAGAAGTCGAGAACAGAAATGAACGCCTGTCAAGGAGAAAGGGTGAGAAGTTTCTTTTCTTTCTTTTTCGCTTCAGCATCTTCCTTTCTGCTCCCTAAAAAGGAAGAAATCTTAGCAATGTGACATGACACCAGCGAGCGTGACTCTTCACCAATTCAGCGTGCTGCTGATAGAATGCTGGAGGACGGGGTGGAGAGGGTGGAATCTAACAAATCTTCACACGCAGTTTGCACATTTCTTTTTTATTACCAGGCAGTGAAACATGCAGCCTTTAGAAAACGTTTGACAATATAATTATGAATATTAAGATCAATACTAAGTGCTTTGTGAACACAAACCTTGGGCAGTGGTGGAAACTAAGTACATTTACTCGTACTTAAAGTGGCAGTAGGCAACAATTTTTTGGCATAATTTGGCAAAAATTCCATAATAGCCTTTCAGCATATTGTAATTCAAGTGGTCTGAGAGAAAACTAGACTTCTGCTCCTCCTCATGGCTGTTTTCAGGCTTTAAAAAATCTAGACTTTGACCAATCACAGGTCATTTCAGAGAGAGAGAGCGTTCCTATTGGCTGTGCTTCGGTCATGTGAGCAGAACTTGGCTTCCTTCAACAGATTTTACAATGGCGGCCGGGTCACAAACTTTCTCATTTTACAGCTAAACAGTAACCACAAGATGATTCTGAAAACATTTGAGGCGAGAAATAGGCATTACAGTAACAGAATATTGATTCATATTTGATCAGCGCTGCCTAGTTTGACCGTTTGGTCGGAGTTCTCGAGTGATTGACAGCCGGCTCTCATAGACGGCAGCTGGACAGCGGACCTTGTTTTCCTCTGGTAAGTGAAATCCTTCAGATGCCGTTAGGAGCACCGGAGGACACAGTAGGACACAGAGGAACATGATTTTTTTCAGGTTACCTGTTTCATGTACTACTGTCACGATATAGCGGCCGTTTTCTAAAAATAACTTTTTTAAATCATATTTGCGCCAATTTCGCCTAGTGCAGCTTTAAGTACAATTTTACTTTTGGTCTTTGGGACTGCACTACATTTGAGAGGGACATATTTTTACTGCACTACATTTATCTGACAGCTAGTCTAGATTTAGCTCCTTGTCATGTTTCAGATGTAAGATGCAAAAAAAAGATTTTCCTGCCCCATTAATCATCTCACAACCCTTCAAACTGATCTCATGACCTTGTAAAACTGGCTCCACCTCAGATGGCTGTAACAGTAAATGCATTAATGCATCAGTATTAACTATCTACTAATGTAATATTGAATAATATAATATCATATGGGACATTTTTCTGCAGAACAAGTAGTTTTACTTTTGATGCTTTTAAGTAAATATAGGTGATGATTCTTTTACTTAAAGGACCAATATGTAATATATTTACTGTAATAAATCATAAAATGACCATGATATGTCATCAGACGTTAAAGAAACGTGCTGAATTGAAATACTGGTTTCTCCGACAACAATGCTACAGCCAATATGTCTTCCTTTGACATTTCCATTTCAAAAGCTAGCTGTCAGTACTACATGTTGCTCCTTTAAGTAGGAGTTTGAATGCAGGACTTTTACTTGTTACCAACATTGCTGGTATTGTTTTCACCTTGTGAGTCTGCGTGTGAGTCATCATGACAAAATGCGGTCCTGGAGACACCTGCTGTAGCAGGAACTACCACAGAGGTGGTTTTGAGTGGACAGATATTGTCACCGTGACAATGTCACAACCGTCAGGAAACTTTACAGGTGTGTAGTTGAGATCAAAATGAAGGTCTAGTAGTTTGAAGATGGTTGTGGTTCGAGCAAGGGCAGCAAAGGGGCCAATGCCCCCAACACTTTACGCCCCTGGCCTGATTTGGCGTCGCAGCTGGTGTGATCCCATCGCAAGATGGTCTCTCTAGTTATGGAATACTTTTACATTGTTGGATTGATACTTTTACTATCTGAGTATTTCTTCTTCCCTCTACCTTGGGGGAAAAACCTCCTGTTAGAGTCCACTAGTCTTACAGGTTGGGGGTAATTGTACGGTATTAAGACGCACAAGTAAATATTCAGTGTTTGTGTAACACAAAGTCTTCCAGGTCATTTTCACTGATATTTCTCCCACACTATTGCAGAAAACAAAAGCCGATGAGCTGGTCGTCAAGGAGACGGAACGCATGGAGGCTCAAGGTATAACACACAATTACCTTACAGATAATTTATGCTCAGCTGCTAGTGCCATCATGTGGTGAAATTCAAGAATTACTGTTTAGATATGAACTGTTCCTTCTCACTTTTTTGTTGTTGTTGTCCCTAAGCATTCTTAAAACCAGAGTCTGACGCCTGGAAGCAAGAGATCAATAATCTGTCAGCACAAGCGGTGGGGTATAGGCCAATATGTGATCATCTGAAGAATAAGACCCTAGCTGTGTAAGTCACGAGCATAAATCAAACATTTGTAGAAATGTTAATAAGTATACAGTGGAATAATAATCATATGATTCTGTCTTTTAGGAAAATTTGCGGCACCAAAGAAGAACCCATCATCAAAACAACATAAAGGAATACAATCTCAGCTCTCTAGGTTGAGATTTTTTTATATATTATTTGTCATTCCTGTTACTGATGTATGAAATGTTATGATTTGAGCTCACATCACACTGATAATACAACTGGATTTTTTTACTGAAACATTTGTGAGTTGGTGATTTTCTCTCCTGTCGGATCATTTATCATTTCTGGAATGTGTTGCACTTATTTCCATATCTATCTGGGTCTTTTTGAAATACTTTTTGGAGGGCGTTTTTTGCCTCTATTACATGAAGGGAAAGAGAGATGGGGGGGGGGGGGGTGGTTCCCCTGCCGGACAATGGACAATGTGATTACATGGCCGATTTCAGCACACCCCGCCTTTCTGGTTTCTTGCTGTACAACATGCAAATAATCTCACATCCTCACTTTGCAATGCAAATGCTGTCGTTATTGTACTGGTTGGTAACTTGTGGTATTTCACGAAGGCAGTTTTAGAAAACAGAGGACACAGAAATGTCTTATCTATCAATAAATGCACATATTGTCACTTCCTTGTAAAAAAAAAAAAAAAACGTTTCTCCAAACCGTCAACTTTTCACGAGCCAAGAGAAACAGACGTGTTTTCAGCTTTGTGACAATCAAACTGTATTTGTATAGCACCTTTTCATACAAGTCATTGCAATTCAAAATGCTGACTGACACGTTTATGATAAGGCAGTACAAATATAAAGAGTAAAACAATTGGAGACTAATGCACATGAGAAATAGAAATGATAGAAGTGAAACAATAAAATAGATTAAAAAAGGTAAAAGATAGAATAGATAAATGCAAAAAAATGTCAAAAATAATTAAATACAATTTAAATAATGGTCATAAAACATTCAAATCAGTCGCTTTGGTGCATTTCTCAGATCAGAATTGAAATTCTAAAAACTACTTGCTCAAATTCCACATCATTTAGTCACTTGTGGTCATAAAAGCAATTTCTCATTCTTTTGAAAAAATCCCCAATGCTGCTGTTTCCTACATTATCAACTGCTTATGTCATGCTGATCAAAATGTATTATACTTGTTCTCTGTTGAACAGTCTTACCCCCCAAAGCATCTAAGCATTAATTCATTGCATGCGTCATTACATGCAAAATGGTTGAACTGAATTGTCGTAATCTGCCAAGCATATCTTATATACATTTCTATTAGACTTTTTTTGTAAATGTGTCCTGAATTGATGAATTGCTCTCAGGTGAATCTTGACTTTCACTAATGAAGGGGAATGTGTGAAGCGTTAGATCAACCAATGATCAACCAGTTCTCTATAAAATAGCTCAGATGTTTTCTAATTTTGTATTGTTTTTTTTCCTTTGTGCTGTAAAACAGTCTTGTATTTTTCTTTTCTGTAGGCTTTCGCAATGACGTGGTCTGTCAACAAGGTGTAAATATGAATCCCGTCAAATCTCTTGCAATCACTCTCCCACATACATTAATGTGTAACTTTGTACTGTTGAAATTGATAAGTGCCATACAGAGAAAAAGTGCAGCCTTGTGCATTTTCCATCATTGTCATCAAAACCTTAACTGTAGCATGACTAAGCATCATGACTAGCTTGTTTGTTAACTATGACACAAGGACTTAGGTTTATGTTTAATGATGTCAACACTTCCAAACAATCCACTTTAAATTATTTATTTTTCTTAAAGGGACTGTATGTAACTTATTACGCGCATAAATCATACCGGGTCGGTGTCCAATGCGCGCTCGCGTGTGGGTACGCGAGCGCGCAGCAGCTCTGCTCCTTGCTGCCTGCTTCTGCTTGCTTTCACACCGCGCTCGTTCCCACCCGCTCGGCTCGCTCCAACTCTCACGTGCACCCGCGCACACTACACACTGCAGAAGAGTTAGTTTAGCTCTGAGAATATCTAGTGAATGTGCAGTGGACGTTTGTGCAGAAATAAATGCTGCCGCTCCTCCAGACCAACAGAGGTTTCCCGTGTCTTGTGAAGTGACGGGGCTCCGCAGCGAGTTACGTTATCGTCCCGACCGGGTGTCGGTGTCCCCCCCCCCCCCCGTTCCCTCCACGGTCGGGAAGCTGAAGCAGGAAAAGCCAACACTAGGATCAGCATTGATTCATGGAGAGACCTTCCTCTGGTCAGCTAACATTACTGCCAAGCAGGTGAAATATAGAGTGATATTGTGTTTTAGCTGACGTGTGTCGCCTCACTGTTTAGACCGGTGCTCGTTCATGTCTATGTAGAGCGAGCACAAGCGCGAGCGTGAGCAACAGGACGCTGACTTTCGTTGACATTGCGGCCACAGGTGTCGCTGTTAACAAGCAATTTCTGATTCTTACATATAGTCCCTTTAAGAAGCACAATAATTATCTCGCAATATAAAAGATCGATTAATCCTTTCTAAAAAATTATGATTGAAAATCTTTTGAGGATCCTCAGTGGAAAAAGTCAAGACGGCACGATCAACTTCAAACATCTCATGAGTTGTTTTATGACTTGTGTCATTCTTCTGTCACAGGACTCCAGTTTCTCAGTGCCTGAGGGTCCTCAGATATATATAAAAACCTGCAGACCAAGTTCTTTATCTCTTTGTCTGTACCTTCGGTGTCATTTCTCCTCGTCTGACATCATCATAATATAATATTACCGTTTGTGTGAAAGGTCAACACATGCAGTTCTTGAAACTGTTGGAATTTAGTCAAATGGTTCATTTGACATCAGATGAGGAAACAACTACTTTAAGTTACTTACTTTAACATGTCAATATTAATAAGTGAACTTTAAAGATAAAACTTAATTTATCCCGAGGGAAATTGTTGTGCAGCAGTTGCATTTCAAAGTGGGAAAGAGGCACTGGTAGCTGGATAACAAATTATGTTTGAACAGAGCCAGGCTAGCTGTTTCCAGTTTTTATGCTAAGCTAACCAGCTGCTGGTTGTAGCTTCATATTTACCAGACAGAAATGAGAGTGGTATCATCTAACTCTCAGCAATACAGTGAATAAACATATTTCCAAAACTCAAACTCTTCGTTTAAACAGGGAAAAGGCACATCATGTAATTGGATATTTTTCAATCTGCATTTAGCCCAAAAACATGTGCTAATATTACTTTCAGAATAATTCACATATTGGAATTTTCCATCCATCTTGATTTCAATCATCTTCTGTGTTTTTGGTGTTTTTCCACTATATAATGATTTAAAGAGCTCTATCTATAAAATGTTTAGGTCATTTTAAAAATGAACTGTTGACTGATTAACTTTGATCATGATATCCGAAACACTACACTAACATGACCCAGTAATTGTGACTGCGGCTTCTCAAGTGTGCCTGTTAGTGTCGAAGTCACAGGTGTAAATGTGAACATGACACCTGGCACTTCAGAGAATGCACGGACCAACACGGTGAAATGTGATCTAAAACGGGTTAATGAGACTGGCCTGGTCACAGACAGGAAGATACTGGGAGCGAGAAAATGTGGGCAGCACTGAGCATGTTTACAAGCTTGTCCATTGGATTGAATATCTGAATACACAGGTGTAATTACCTCCACCAAGGCCGAAGGCCTAGGAAGGAGGTTGTGTTTTCACTGGCGTTGGTTTGTTGGTTTGTTTGTTGGTTTGTCCGTTTGCAGGATCACTCCTAAGGTTCTCGATGGATTTGAATGAAATATTTTAGAGGTGTAGGGTGAGGCACAATGAACAATCCCTTCGATTTGATGGCGATCTGGATCATGATCCGGATTCAGGAATATTTTTAAGAATTCCGAACAGCCTGAGCATTAAGACCACAGGGTATAACACACATGCCTTCTTCCTTCAGAGAGAGAGGCAGAGAGAGAGCGGGGGAATGGGGGGGGGACCGTAGATTCTGCATTTTTTCACATTAAACTCGGTGCAATTACAGTTGAGTTCGACCAAAGCACACTTGGTGATTGTTGGAAAGAGTAACGACAAAGGTTTAGGTGAGTTTTATTTTGTTTCTGTCCACTTTGAATGAAGTGTTTTACGATGTTCCGCTACGTTCAGCTGATCTCAACATAAACAAAAACACACGTGGATGATGGCGCAAGCTGAACGGAGAGGGGGGCGGAGGTCTGCGCTCCCCGATTGCCATTCCAGTTAAACATAATTTTGAGACGTGCTGGTTGGCAGATTTTGTTACCTCTTTGGACAGAGCCAGGCGAGCTGTTTCCCCCTATTTCCAGTCTTTATGCTAAGCTAAGCTAACCAGCTGCTGGCTGTTAGTTGACAAACCATAAACTGCATATAAGAAGTGGACGTAGTCACCATGACGTCAACCAATGGTTTGTGGACTACGGTTTTGAAGCTTCGAGTTTGGCATTTTGGCTGTCGCCATCTTGGTTTTTTGCAACCAGAAGTGATACCAGACGGTGGAGCTAAGTACAACCTAAATGGGACCATAATTTACTAAATGAACATCATGCTGTATTGAAGAAGACTTGAAACTAGCGATTGAGACATAAACTCACGTTAACAATGTTTACTGAGGTTATAAATCAAGTGAGAAGTAGGGTCATTTTCTCATAGACTTCTATACGAACAGACTCCTTTTTGCAACCAGAGGAGTCGCCCCCTGCTGGCTGTTAGAAAGAATGCAGGTTTAAGGCACTTCCAAATTGGCTTCACTTTTCAGAATCAGAGGTTGCCGCCTGGGACATACATGAGAGTGGTATCTACTCATTTAACTCTCACCAAGAAAGCAAATAAGCATGAATCCTAAAATGTTGAACTCTTCCTTTAAGGAATTAATTCATGAGTTGATTCATTGAGTCTATAAATTAACTGTAAAATAAGACGTTTTAATGCCTTTTGTGCAGCTATTAAAGGAACCGTGTGTAGCAGTTAGGGGGATCTATTTTCAGAAATGTAATATAATATTAATAAGTATATTTTCTTTAGTATATAATCACCTGAAAATAAGAATCGCTGTGTTTTCGTTACCTTAGAATGAGCCGTTTATATCTACACATGGACCGGGTCCTCTTCACGGAGCCGGCCGCCATGTTTCTACAGTAGCTCAGAACAGAAAACCAAACACTGGCTCTAGATAGGGCCACTCGCGCTTTCAGGTTTTCACGTCGGCCGTCGTAGTTCTCCTACACGCTTGGCACACGGAAGAAGTTTAAGTTGGTTGCAATCTGCAACCTCACCACTAGATTCCACACACTGCACCTTTAATAAGTTAAAATTAAAACTATAATCATAATCATTGGCAGACTCAGGCTGTCTGAGGGGCAGGGTGAAAAAAGAATAAAAAGGGCACCAGCTGTACGCGGTGGGGCACCAGTGCGCAGAAAGTTTTGCATTTGGCACTTCCATCATGTTGGAAGGGCACCCTAGATGTTTTTCTTAACATGTTTTCTTAATTTAAGGGCACTCTAGAGGGCACTGTATCATGTTTTCTCCACTGGAAAGGCACCCTAGATGGTATTTAACATGTTTTCTTCATTTAAGGGCACCCTAGAGGACACTTTATCATGTGTTCTCCACTGGAAGGGCACCCTAGATGGCATTTAACATGTTTTCTCCACTAGAAGGGCACCCTAGAGGACACTTTATCAAGTTTTCTCCACAGGAAGGGGCATCCCAGAGGACACTTTTTTGTACAATATGGGCTAATTATTACTGGTTATTTTCTTTAAAACTCTCTTAAATTAAAAAAAAAAAAAAAAGTACTTTTGAAGGGTGGTTTTAATAGCAAACTTATATTAGCATAGAAAGCGTAAGCAGTCAAAGATGAGGTGGTTGCACTCTGGTGTCGAAAATAATGAATAATCCTACATAAAAAGGATAAAGTTAACCTCCTGTTGTATTATAAAGTGCGTCTCCTATCAAATGAATATCGACCGTGACAATAAACGTCTAGCAGGTATGGAGGCTTAGTGGTTTTCTCTCTTGAACGGGGTTGACCGGAAATGAGTAATATACTGTGTTTAGTTTGCTGCTGACCTGGAGGCTGGATTTCTCCCCGTCCTGGCTGCGCAATGAGACCTGCAGCCGCATCCCTGCCCCGGGACTCGTCCCCGGGGAGGGAGGGCTCTTCCACCGCAGGGAGGAGGAGGAGGAGGAGAGAGGTGAGTGGACGCTGTTATGCCAACAAGCCGATTATTGAAGGCTACTGAGCCCTCCCTGTCAATTTGCGTCCGTCCTCTCATGGTCAAACAAAGGCGGACAGACATAATACTTCTGGGGCTGAAGTTTATATTTTTACGCGGGCGGAGGCTTCATTCATCACCGCGCAGGAAAGTACTTTTTTTAATGGACGCTGGAACTTTTTATGGATTTATATTGTGCGAACTCGTGTGGGGAAAGCCATTATTTCCATTTTGTATAAGATTTTGTGTGCATGTGTTACTCTGTAAAGAGCTAAAAGTGACCTTCTTGGTGTCTTTTAGTCACTGTTTTATTATATATTTTTAAACTACAGTAGCTGCATGGTATTTTATTATTTTACATCTTGCTTAAAAGTGTCTCAGGATAGTTGTTTTTTGTAAAGGAAGTTAACAATAAACGAATGCATGAAATGAAAATGGTAGCTGCAGAGAACTTTATTAGTAAGTGAACTTTATGATCAGGCCCCTGCAAGCCAAATCTCAGAGACAACAGAGCCCTCTTTTACTTTTGCCCACTTTAAAATGCAAGGTATGATGAAAATGACCAGCCTCTCCAGGAGTACAGATGACCAGAGGAACATCAGCGAGAGCCCGGCTCACAAACCGGAGACGTCCAGGCACCGCAGCTGGAGCAGCCTCCGCTTCTCCAGATGGAGAAGTGGCTCCCAGAGGGCCACCCCCCCTGGCACCCCCTCCCCAAAGGCAGAGAAGAGGGCCAATGTGACCAAGACGCTCTTCTCCTTGGTTCAGACCCACAATGACGACTACACGGCGGATCCGGATCGCCTGCATGACACCAACGAGGAGGGCGAAGGAGGCGATGACACGGTACCCTCACCGGGCCACGTCACCTTCTTCCGGAAGAAGGTCGGGTCCATGCTGCAGCCCGGGGTCAACAAGTTCTCCCTGCGCATGTTTGGCAGCCATAAGGGCGTTGCTGCTGAGCAGGCCAGGGTCCAAAGCTATGGAGTGTGGATCATCCACCCCTACAGTGACTTCAGGTAATGATGAGGTTATCTTCAGAGTTTCCTAACCTCAGTTTCCTCTTAGTTTCAGTGCTGTTTGTGGGAAAGTTTCCCTACAAATGGGTGAAAACACAAGTCAGTGACCTTTTGCCAAGACAAGATTCCCAAATTCGTCATTAATCTTTCATAAACTTCCCTTGAAAGCGTCCAGTTTACATCCAACCAAACAGCCTGTGACGGAGCTCAGATCCAATTTTCCCAAGGACAGGCTGCAGTACAGCAGCTGATGTCATGGTCCCTCGGACATGATAAGGCGATGAAGGGATTTGATTAGTGATACAGTATATAGGACAAGATCATCTGGATTAATGATACCGCTGGTAACTCCCCTTCTCCCTGTTTATGAGGAGGGTTAACTGCATTCAGTCATTGATCCTGTTAGTTTAAGTGATCCAATGTATTCCATCTGAAAAAGATCCAATATTTATTTAATTATTTTTTGCTCTAGTTTGGCCTCGCTTTTGGAGGATTTGTGAGATAATTCAGCTTTTGGGGCTGAGCGACATCTTAGCAGCGATGCCCCAAGCAGTCCGTCTGTGCGGTCACTAATAATAGCCGCCATCAAATTTAAACAATTTTTAAACATCAGGGCTATGCCAGACAGAGGGGATAAACCCATGCAGAGGGATTATTGCCCATAAGAATCCCTATAATTCCAATCTTGCTCTATTATGCAATAATACACAGACAGCTGAGGGGGGATTACTGAAGGCCTGTTCTCCTTAAACCTTATGCTCGAACTTCCCCTTTTTAATGGATGAGTTGGAATAGCACGGTTTCCTGTTTAGTGGTTTAGGTTGGATTGCTGGATCATTTTGTGTTTGAGTCCAATTTAAAATTGGTAAATAAGCACATAAATCTAGTGACCCTGTGGTTGGACTTCTGCTTTAGAGAGAGAGAGAGAGAGAGGCATTTTGGCTTTTATTCAGAGGTGGATGATAGTGAAGTGACAGGAAATGAGGGGAGACAGAGGAGGGGAATGCCATGCAACAAAGGTTCTTCTGAACTTAAAGTCCACTTACTCGCTTGCTCTGGAGCTGTCGACGGTGTCACATCAGATGGAGTTTGCTCAGTTGTCATGGAGCTGTATGTTCAAACTTCGATTGTTCTGAGCGCAAGATGCAAGCGAGCTGAATGCAAACATGTTATTCCTATGGTCTAAGACAGTCCAAAAATATTAGTAAAAATGAACAACTCTTTCCCAAATCAAAAAACTAGAGTGCTAAAACTCAAATTTGTGATGTCTCAGGGTTTGTAGTGTGGAGCTGCTCCATAGACAATGAATGGGGAGAGATGTTCTAGATGATACTGAGAGCACCCAGAGGAATGATCTGAGTATATGGGAACATTTTCTGTTTCACAACTGTCAACACTACAATAGAATAAAGCTCATTTGGGTATAAAAAAGAAAGCAAACATTTCGTGGGTCCATAAAATCAGTCTCCCATTCATTGTCTATGGAGCAGCTCCAGACTTTATACCCTATGACATCACAAGTTTGAGACTCCTCTGGTTTCTGGCTTTGAGAGAGAGGAGCTCATGTTCACAAATATTGATTGAACTTTCCTCTGCCATGGAAATAACATATTGGAATTATTAATTTAGGTGGTGTTCCCCTTTAATGTTTTGTCTGAGTTAAGCGTGTTAGCATGCTAACATTTGCTAATTAGCGCTAAACACAAAGTGCAGCTGAGGCTGATGGGAATGCCTTTAGTTTCGCAGGTATTTCAACATAAATCAAAGAAGTGGACAGAAATTTTAAATTTGGACCTGATGGTGGCGCTGGACCAAAGTAACGGGATCCAAATGTCTGCACCAACTTTAATGGCGATCCATCCAATAGTTGTTGAGACATTTCACTCATGTCATGGTGGCACTAGGGGAAAAGTCAAGGGATCACCAAAGTCATTAGGATTCATCCTCTGAAGAACGTGAATGTCTGTACCAACTTTAATGGCAATCCATATTATAGTTGTTGAGATATTCTCAGTCTGGACCGTCATTGTCATCCCTACAGCCTACAGCCACGCAACTAGCATGGCTAAAAAGACAGAAGCATAGCAGATAGTCGTTTATCTCAACAGCAAATATGTAACCTATTTATAGCTTTTATTGCTTTAAAAAGATACAAACTAAACTTACTTTATAAGTGGATTCAATCCTGGACTTACATTCAACATAAAATACTACTGTATAAAAACACATTCCTATTCCTGTTCCACTCCCGCTGTTATTTATAGCTAAAATGTCTAAAAGGTTTTCATATAGCAGAATTAACTCTGCTTCTCACTCATACTTAAGCACACGCTTCATGCAAGCAGCCATAATGACGGCCAGAGTCTTTGGTGGAGCTATTAGCAGCAAGCAACCGCTAATCTGCTGCAACATGAGAGGAGATGATAAGTAGTCATGTAAACCAGCATGTAGACACAGAGGACACGGACACGGGAGATTGATGGAGGGATAAACCTGATTGAGAATGAGGAACTAATCTATCAGTTCCCGCATCTCCGCTCCGACTGGCTAAGGAAGAAGGTCGTTTTCTCACAGGGTTCACATTGCGATCACTGACGAGTGACGGTAAACAAAAATAGTCTGGTTCATATTCTGCCACTGTGCCTTTGTCTGTAATGAACGAGAGACTGAGAGCAGGAGAGAGAGAGAGAGACCCAAAGTGATTGACACTTGATGGAAACAATCTGTAAGGAAACCCAAACCGTGTACCCGTGGTGTAAAACGAGACACTGGAGACTTATAGGAAAATGGGACTTGTATGACATGAAGCAGACAGGGATGAGCGCAGCTATGTGCAGCGCAGACATCTGGGCTTCAACATCCTGAAAGGGCGCGTCTGCGTATCAGACATTTCCAGTGGCAGTGACGTTTGTCTTTTCTGCTTTGTCTTCATATTGAGCCCGGCCCGGTGAGGTAAACGCCATTCATTTTTGATGAGAGGGGGTTTCTCCTGTGACAGGAGCTTATTATGAGAGTAAGGGTCAGTGTGAAATGGGTCATTCCCTGGATGGCACACTGTCCACTGGATGACTTCACTCGACCTCGATAGCAGTTTCAAATTCTCTGACTTAAAGGAATAGCTTTGGGCTTATCCGTTCTCTTCCTTATGGTATTATAGATTAGACGATCAACGCCACTCTCATGACGGTGTCAATCTTCTCATGTAAGAAAGCAAATCATTCGGAATAATTTCCAAAAAGTATTTATTTACATTGAAATTATGTAACTTTCAGTGTCTTTTTAAACTGTTTAGACCGCTGAGAGCAATGCTCTGTTTTGCAGGAACACCCTGTTCACACTCTATTATTCATTCACACCTGTACAGCATGTAATTGACCTTACTGTATGTCACTGGTGTGTCTCCATTTAGTGAATACCGTATGATATAAAGACACACTGGGGCAGGTGCAGCAGTCTGGGTGACACCAATAGATTCCATAACAATTAATTCACTCATTATGTGAACAGATTTCACTATAAGCCGCATGCTGCCTGCAGGGATAAGGCCTTTAACCTCGGCAAAGCTCGCAGGGCTTCTTCCTGAATTCAAACCAAAGAAGTTCGGATTGCACGATTAACTTTAGCATTATTACCAGGATTCACTCATATCCGTACACACATGTATAAACCAAGGACACTTACATGTATGAGCCAGTATGAGGTTCCTGTTTTTACAGTATGTTTGTAATGTGTTTGATTTGTTTTTAAAGCTTGCACATTATGTATCACACATAAATATTACCATTTGTACACTATATTTTTTTTATTCTTTGCTTTTGAGTCTTCTAATTTTACACAGCAGTGTATTTCTGTTTGCCTGTAAAAGACAGACTTGCATAGAAATATAAATATTTGATTGTTTCTTTTGTTAATTTCCCTCAGATTTGTCTTTGAATATTATCACTTATTGATTAATGTGAGAACAATTTAAAGGTTCTTGATACAATATCCAGAGCATTAATATAGCGGCAAACAACCGGTATTCGCTATTAGACGGCTCAGTCGTCGCCATGTTGAGAGCCGTGTGGAGGAAATAGAGTGCTGCAGGGATGACGTATTTTTGTAGGCCAACCAGGAAGTTAGCATCGCCGTGGTTCCCTCAACAAAAAGCCGATGGGATTTTTCCATAGGATTTTGGTTCAGTCTAGAAAATAAGCTCTGTGGCATCAAACGTTTATGATACTTGCACGTTTTGTTCAGCAAGATAACCTCCACAAATGAACACCACTTTATTATTTTTGAAGCGTGAATGCAATCGCCAGAAGAAAAAGCTAACAAACTCACCACGGTTGCATGAGCGCGAGTATACACAACGAGGCTGGAAAGGCGGACGAGTCGGTGTGATGACGTTTCGTAGTCTCATTTAGCCACTTGTTAGCAATCGGCTTTTTTAAGACACATAAAAGCTTCAACATTCATGAGTGGGGCATTTACTGACGTATTTTATGTCGTAGAACAAAATGTTAAAATCTCATCAGCTTGTGTTAACCACAGACCTTATTTCAGGCATCTAACTAAAAACCCATTAAAAAAAACACCGACTTCCAGATGAGGGAACCGGAAGTGCAAAAATGCTAACTCATTTCTGGGTTTTAGGACTCATTCCTGCAGCACCCTGTAGATATGCTCTGAATTTCGTATTGAGCACCTTTAATCTCAGTGTATGTTTAGTTTAACCAAAATCAACTCCCTGCCGTTACTCCTTGTTTTAAGCAGAATTCACTGCCTTAAGCGCTTAAATAAGGAGCAAAAACCTCAACTTGTAAGGTCAGTTGTTAACAGAACCCTCATTATTTTATTTTATAAGGAGCAAAAAGTTAATTTTTAATGTGCACTCAGAGTTGTTTACTGTGACAAAGCATTGACCTGTGAGTACTGGATATCTCATCTTTGGTGTTATATCCTGTCTAGTTAGCAAGATTATGGACACTGGATGTATCTGGATCTTTGTATAGCAATAGTGGATGAAAGGTTTGGGGTTTGGTTGTACATAAAATGCTCACAGCTTTACATCTGCACAACCTCAACCTTCCACCACTCCTGTCCTGTCCAGGTTTTACTGGGACATCGTGATGCTCCTGTTGATGATGAGCAATCTGGTGATTTTGCCCTGGGGCATCACCTTCTTTGAAGACCAGAACACCATGCCCTGGATCACCTTCAACGTCCTGTCTGACACTCTCTTCCTCATGGACCTGGTTTTCAATTTTCGTACGGGCATCCCGGTCGAGGACAGCCACATCATCCTGAACCCCAAAGATATCCGCATGCACTACCTCCGCACCTGGTTCCTGGTGGACTTCATCTCTTCCATCCCTGTTGACTACATCTTCCTCATCGTCGACATGGAGTCCCTGCATGATTCGACTGACGTGTACCGCACCGCCCGCGCCCTCCGCATCGTGCGTTTCACCAAGATCCTCAGTCTGCTGCGTCTCCTCAGATTGTCTCGTCTCATCCGCTACATTCACCAGTGGGAAGAGGTAAAGGAAGGACGAGAGACAAAGCTCACAATGACACACAGAACAGCACACATCAGAAATTCAACACTTGTCCAACTTTCTCTCTCTCAGATTTTCCACATGACTTACGACCTGGCCAGCGCTGCGGTGCGTATATTCAACCTGATTGGCATGATGCTGCTGTTGTGCCACTGGGATGGCTGCCTGACCTTCATGGTGCCTATGCTCCAAGACTTCCCCCCAGACTGCTGGGTGGCCAAAAATAACATGGTGGTGAGTATACATCCATAGGCCTACTGCATGTCTTATGATACATTTAAACCTGGAAAAAATCAATTTCCTAATTATTGGGAAAATAGGTTTTTACTTTAAAAAATAATTAATAATTTTTTGACATTCAGTGAAATGCGCATCTTTGCTTTCTTGCTGAGAGTTAAATGAGAAGAATGATACCACTCTCATGTCTGTACAGTAATTGTGAAGCTTAGCACAAAGACTGGAAACGGGGGGAAACAGCTAGCCTGGCTCTGTCTAAAAGTAACAAAATCTACCTAGCAAAATACTTCACAGCTCACTTATCAACAAGTTATATTTTGTTTGTTTGAACTGTACAAAAAGCAAAATGTTTATGGTTTTACAAGGGGTTATGTCACGTGTCAGACAATTTCCTGGACGAGCACAGTAAGTTCCTGGATTCTAGCTTGAAAGAGATGTCACGGCGCCATATTACATCTTATCATTGGGGTACAACACACGGTAAAATCTGGTCTGCACTCGCCGAAATTGAGCCAATAGCAATGCATGACCACAGCTGCAGTTACACTGCGCATGTGTCATACCCCATAACTGAATTCTGTGTCCCGGCCTCCAGTCAATAAGCCTTAGATAGTCAAGCAGCTGTTTCCTGTCTTTGTTCTAAGCTAACTGGCTGCTAACTGTTGCTTCAGTATATTTACCGTACAGTGTAGAGTGGCATCAATCTTCTCATCTAACTCTTGGCAAGAAAGTGAATAAGTGTATTTCCCAAAATGTTAAACTATTTCTTTATTTGCAAGTGCACCAGTTGAAAACTGTGTTTGTTTTCATTATAATTAACACCAAATTACATTAATTCCAGGAAACTTCTTGGAAATTATTAGGGGACCTTTACTTGTAAAATAATGTTACCAAAAACTTCACTTATGCTGCATTCATTTGGTCTCTCTTAGCCAATTGAATTACGGTCATAGCCATAAAGCATATTTTCTCAAGACAACACTGCTGTGTCCTCTTCCCTCGTTTTTTCACCATCCTACAGAATTCTACATGGCACCTACAGTACTCCTACGCCCTGTTCATGGCCATGAGCCACATGCTGTGTATAGGATACGGAGCCCACCCTCCAGAAGGCCTGACTGACGTTTGGCTCACCATGACCAGTATGGTCATTGGGGCCACCTGCTACGCCATGTTCCTCGGTCATGCAACTAACCTGGTCCAGTCCTTGGATGCATCACATCGCCAGTATCAAGAGAAGGTAATCACCTCCGTACTGACTGGAAAAGATCAACAAACTAAAACACTTTTGACCTACGGCTTCAGTCGTTTACTGAACAATATGTCCCAGGTGCTTCACGTGGATGCTAATGCGATTCTGGCAGCGAGGTTTAATATCACAGCCATGTTTTATATCGTTACTTGCTCGTACTTTATTCGTGGAAATAGTGCCAAATGCCTAGAAAATATGTGTGTTATCTAATGGATTTTGTGGCCTTACCGTGACCTTTTCCAGGGGATTTTCACAAGATAAAGCAGCACGGATGAGAGACAAATGGCGGCACCTTTGTTTTGGATCACTGTTTGCTAATGCCCATTACAAATGAGTTTGTAATCCACTTAAAACTGGAAAAAAACTGCAAAACAAATAATTAATAAATGCGTGATTAATGTGCAAACACATGGTAGAAAATGTGACTAAATGTGACATCTGACATCAGCTCTGTGCAATTTCAATTGTGTCCTCGTGAAGGTCAAATCTCCATGTGTTTTGTGCAATTTTTTCCAGTATAAGCAAGTGGAGCAGTACATGTCGTTCCATAAACTGCCGGCGGACGTAAGGCAGAGGATCCATGATTATTACGAGCAGCGATTTCAAGGCAAGATGTTCGATGAGGACAGCATCCTTGGAGAGCTCAGTGATCCGCTGAAGGAGGTGTGTTATTTGTTAAATCTTCCATTTGACTTCCTGTTTCTTGCTTTCTCTCCATTCCTCTCTTTCACTGACACATGTCCACGCAGATGCAACTTTAAGCCTGAAAGATATGTTTAAAATCAATTTAAACACGGCTACAGCTTTGTTGAATACTTGATTCTGATTGGTCAATTACAGTGTTCTATGGTCTGTTATTTCTTTATAGCATACTGCTGCTATGTATAACAGACTGTTGCTATGGACACAGTTCTGATGTTGGACTCTGGAGGACCATTTTTGTGTCAAATTATTAATTTCTTAAGTAAGAAGCCGTGTAATAAACGGGATAATGTACAACAAGCCGATGATTGTTTTGAAATATACCCCTTCAGGGCGATACATATCGATTGATCTGCTGGTTTTTTTTTTTCGATTAATTGTTTTCAACCAATTGTTTAGTCAATGAAATGACAGAAAATGTTGAAAAAATGTGCAACCCATTTCACATTTTTTTGCTTGAAAATGGCTGAAATTATTAATCGTTCATCAAAAAGTTGCTGTTATATTTCTATTGATTAATCAATTAATCAACTAATTGTTTCAGCTCTAAATACTGTATATATCATGATGTTAATGAGAGTACAGTATTTTCGAATATTTACAGTATATACTGTATATCATGATATGGAAAAATGTATGCAAAATCTCAAAGAATATGAAAATTGATGTTCAGTGCAGCAACCTGTGTTA
Source organism: Sebastolobus alascanus (assembly GCA_916701645.2). Lineage (NCBI taxonomy): Eukaryota > Metazoa > Chordata > Actinopteri > Perciformes > Sebastidae > Sebastolobus > Sebastolobus alascanus. The sequence continues at coordinate 630,736 of CAKAOJ020000274.1, forward strand.
AATCAGACATTGGCCTGCAACTAATGATCATTTTAATTATCGATTAATATGTTAATTATTTTCTTGAATAAGCAATCAATTGTCTGGTCTATAAAATGACAGAAAGTTCCCCATCAGGATTTTCTAAAGCCAAAGGTGACATTTTCATAACTAATTTGATAATCGATTAAACGTTTTATTAATTTGTCAAAAAAAAATGCTGCACATTTTTAGGTTTCAGCTTTTCAAACATGAGGATTTGCCGCTTCTCTTTGTCATATATGACAGTAATCTGCATCGTTGGGCTTTGGACTGTTGGTCAGACAAAACAAGATATTTTAAAACATTTGTAGTTTTATTGACCAAACGATTAGTCAAAACAATAATCAGAACATTAATCAATCATGAAAATAATCGTTACTTGCAGCCCCAGCCTTGGTTTGACCAAACAAAACCCAAATCTATTTAGTTTACTATCACATAAGACAAAGAGAAGCAGCAAATCCTCACATTTGAGAAATTGGAACAAGATGATGTTTGATATTTTTGCTTGAAAAATTACAATTTATTGATAATCAAAACAGTAGGCCATTCATTTTCTGTTTGACTAATCGATTATTTGACTAAACAGCAGCTTCTGTTTCAGCTCTACAAAACACATGTAAAACAAGAACTTCAATAATTATTTTGTTACTTTCTAAATAAAATTAGAAAGTAATAAACCGATAACATGGTATGGTAGAGATTCCTCAGTATCACTGATCTTAATGTCTTCTCTCTTCTCTTTCTCCCCGCCATGCAGGAGATCGTCAGCTTTAACTGCCGTGGGCTCGTAGCCAACATGCCGCTGTTCGCCAACACCGACCCTCATTTTGTGACAGTGATCCTGACCAAGCTGCGTTTCGAAGTCTTCCAACCTGCAGACTTGATTATACGAGAAGGAACGCTGGGTCGGAAAATGTACTTCATCCAGCACGGCTGCGTCACTGTCATCCCGATTGGCAGTAAAGAGCTCAGTCTCAACGATGGGGCATATTTTGGAGGTAAATCATTTGTAAATCGTTCAACCTTCTCACAGCTCCCCATCAAATCTATAAGAGGCCGTGTTGTTGTGTTTCCTCTCCTGTTGTTAAAGCAGCTGCTGATCTCTTTTCACTTTCTCTGCAATTATTAGTGTGAGAGCTGTACTAAGAAGATAAGATGCGTTTAATGACTTACTATCAAAAATGTTGAAATGCTCCTTTAATTATGTTACTGACTACGTTATAGCCAATAGCTCTCAGTTAGGGTTAAGCAGTCAGTGGAGCAGGACAGTTTTTTGACCGGTGTGCCAAGTTGAGCACAGAGTGAATCTTGTTACTTAATTTTTTGTTCTGAGTAAACCTGAGTTACTGCCTCTGAAGATTAATTTTGCCTCAAGCATATTGCCAATACAGACTGTAACGGTAGTGGTAATGTGGTTTACCGGACAGAGAGAAGATTACAGCTACAACTAGTGTCCCAAATGTATTGCTCATCTGTATATCATCTTATTATTATCCACACTGCACTGTATCTAAGATTGCAACTTCCGATTATTTTTATAATCGATTAATTGGAGAATAATTTTCACAATTAACTTGTGTGAAAAGACCCATCACAATTTCCCAAAACCCAAGTTGGCGCCTTCAAATTGGTTGTTTTGTTCAATCAACAGTCTCAAAACCAACGATATTTAGTTTACTTTCTTGGAAGACTAAATAGTTCAACATTTTGGGAGATAAGCTTATTCACTTTCTTGCAAAGAAGATTGATAACACTCATATGCATCTGTATTCGAAATATGAAGCTAGGGTCAGCAGCCGGTTAGCATAGCTTAGCACAAAGACTGGAAACAGGGGGAAACAGCTAACCTGACTGTCCATTATTCATTGTTTTTTTAAATGTTTTTATTTATGGAAATGTGGCAGACATGACCCTGTGACCTCTGAGTACATTCATACAGTAGAAGGTTTTTTTGTCATACTCAGTTTTGGTCCGGAAACTCTGCACTCATCAAATGTTTGCTCCATGTGCTACAGTTCTCGGCTCTTTCCATTGTGCTAAGCTAAGCTAACCAGCTGCTGGCTGGAGTTTCATAGTTACTGTACAGACATGAGAGTAGTTTCAATCATCTGATTTAACTCTTGAAACACAAAATAACGTATTTTCCAATACATCGAACTATTGCTTAAACTGACTCTCTCTTCCTCAGAGATCTGCCTGCTGACCCAAGGACGACGCACAGCCACCGTGAGGGCCGACACCTACTGTCGCCTCTACTCCCTGAGTGTGGACAGTTTCAACGAGGTCCTGGAGGAGCATCCTCTGATGAGGAGGGCGTTTGAGAGCGTGGCTGTGGACCGACTGGGCCGGGTGGCTCGCAGGCCCAGTTATGTGCCTCCCCCAAATGAGTGACTTCCTCAACAGAGAGAAACTCCTGCCAGAAAAGTGGAGGATATTTGTCACGCTGTGACTGAACTTGACCACATAACAAAGCAAACCTTCGATGTAGATTTTACTGATTGCTGTTTACTTTAGTGCTCAGTGATGAACAACCTGATGAAAACCCTCAGTTTTATTTATTAACACATTATTTCTGCACATATTGCACCTTCAGTTGATTTCATTTTGTTACTTGGATCTCAATAAGCTTTATGATTGTTTTTGAGTTAGATCTTTGTACACATTTCATGTTAGATCCATTGTGTCATTGACAAACGGATGAGAAAATAATCACTATTTTCAATATTTTCTTCAGCAACTTGCATTTTTGGTGATACATGTGATTTTTACCAATGGCTAGCTTTCCAAATGTAAATACTGCTTTATGTTTCATTTTCAGTTGTTTTTATGCTTTCTGACTCTGCAGTTTCATTATCCATCACATCACTCATACGAGCGCCGGAGCACCAGCTGGGCGACGCATCGTACGGCTGTACTGTATGTAGCGCTGATTCTAATGATCCCTCAGGTCTGCAGGTTGCATCAAGTCACGGTTTAATACCATTGTTCACTGAGGATAAGCTGCTGTGATGTAATAACTCTAACTGTACAGAGACAGAATGTACACAGTTATACATCAATGTTTACATTTCCACATTTCATAATACTCACACTTGAAGGGGTAATCTAAAAAACAGCCACATTTGCATCTTTGCATCGCTACAATTAAGTGTCCAGAATTATTAAGCTGTGATTTTTCTTTCCACTCATGGACTTAAATTACTCACTTTCCTTTTAAATTGCACCATAATCATTTTTTCTTCAGGCAATTCATTTGCAAACATATATTTTTTTTTAAGTTTATGAAAATAAAGTAGGTTAATTAGCAGATAATAATGAAGAACTTAATGTCTAAAAAAAACTTCTCTTATGAGCTATTATTACTGTATTGATTGACATAGTGTATTTTTTCCAGATAAATTTGATGCAGAAAAAACTTGTTTATGAAATGTCATCCATTTTACAGTAGAATACAGGAAGAATTCAATTATCACATGAATTTGTTCAATTTTAACCACAATGCTGTCCTTTTTCATTATTTTAACTTTTTGATGAATGATCCTCATACTGATGATGTCATGTAAATATGAATATTTCTACCCTTTAAACATGAATAAAAAAATGTATTTTTTCCTAAGCAGTTTGTTGCAAAGATGTTATTTATTTATTTTTTCTGCCTATGAGCACATGCGCACCCACACACACACACTGATCTTTTACTGAAAGTGGGGGTAGGCAGTATATTTTTGGCATCATTGGGCAAAAATTCCATAATAACCTTTCAGCATTAGGAGCACCGGAGGACACAGCGGCACATGATTTTTTTCAAATTACCTGTCTTGTGCACTACTGTCAGGATATAGTGACCGTTTTATAAAAATAACTTTTTTAAATCATATCTGATCCATTTCTACCCACTGCAGCTTTAAGTAAATAAAGTAGTACCACAATAAAAAAAAATCTCTTTCATTTACAAGTGAAAATTATACTTAAGTAAAAGTACATAAGTATTCCCATTATAATAATACGTTCTAGTAGCCTATTAGAAGTAAGTTGTCACTATGTAGAATGGGCCCTTTCAGAGTGCTATATATCATATACATATATAAATGCACCATGTTTTATGATATATAACTACATTTTAAGTTGATCATATATTTTGTATATTCAAAGTCTTATTTCTTCAAAGTGATTTGTAAGTATAGCTGTCAAATGTAGTAAAAAAGAACAAAATTCTCTCTGAAATGTAGTAGAGTTTAAGTATACATCAGCACTAAATGGAAGTAACGTTATCAGGTAAGTAAAACGCACACACACACGCACACACACACACACACACACACACACACACACACACACACACACTGACCTTTAGTGAGGGTAGACTGTTGTTAAGAATTTTCATAACATTATTTTTTTTTCTTAAATACACAGAGGGCGGTTCATGTTGATCAGCATGTTGTGCAACCAAAACTTTTAAATAAGCCTCCAGCGCTCCACAGCTGAATCCACACAGCTTCCGGTGTTGACATCAACTTCCTGTCAGCATTTCATAAACTCGGGACGCAGAGAAAGGTAAGCAGGACCGGCTGTTTGCTAACTTACTTCAAAACCATTCATCATTTGATGGATTTTAATGCAGCTGGTGTTACAGCTGGTACTCACGAATTAATTAAATGTATTTGTCAGTGTGATATCTGCATGCTACGTCGTGAATCCGCTGCTTTTATTCTGACATTACAAGGTTAACCTCCAGCTAACTTAGCTTAGCACCTGGCTAGCAGTAGCTAGCTGTGATAGCATGGGGGGTCAGTGTGTGCTCTTAACAGGACACTTAAAAGAGTAACAAAAATATATATTTATTCACAATTATTCTATTTCTTTACACGTGTGTTGATATATAATATTACATTGCTGGTACTCGCCTTCACCTTCGTTAGCTAACTCTCAATACCTCTGACATAACAACACAACATAACAAGTTACACAAGATCTCTGTTGTCCATTTGAATATCTATCAGTCCCCAACAAAAAAAAAAAGACTTTTATAGTGTTGTGATAAAATGCGACTGCTGCTGAAATAGAACCAGTGTCTCTTTTCACTCAATGTCTCTTGTTGTGATGTTGCTTAATGGTTTGAAATATCTGTTTGGCAGTATTGAGAAAAGTTTGTTGTTACAGCATGACTATATTAAAACTAATATGTATTGTTGTTAGTTGATAGGGCCATCAAAATATATAACAGTTGTCTGTCTAGTTATGGAATATCACTCATTGAACTGATTTGTTGGTGCTTTGTTTGATGACTCCAATCCAAGTTTCAAGTACTTTAATATCATATGCACGACAATTACAGAAAAACAGTCGTTGGCAATGAAAATCTTGGATGTCAGGCTCCCTCTAACAATGCTCATTAAATATATAGCAAAGAATATCAAAAGTAAATGAGAATCTAAGACATAGAATAGTGCAGAAGTTAAATAACATATATACAATATAAAATCATATTAATTTGTTTACATTTGCGGTAGACACTGATTGCAAATGAATAAACTGAACGTATACAGGAATGTAGTAATGTATATGCCTAATATATATACTGTGTATATACAGTATATATATTTAGTAACTATATATATACACACAAAGGTGTAAACAGTTGTAAAACAGTAAGTAATAGTAGGCTAGAGAGAGAAGAGTTCAACATTCGTATGGCCTGTGGGATGAAGCTGTCCTGAGCCTGGTGCTGTGGTACCATCTGCCGGACGGCAGCAGGGAGAACAGGGGGCCAGCACTCAGTTTTGTATTTCTATACTAGTGCCAATAACATACCTGAGTTTGATATCAGTACCAAAATTATCCATACCTTATTTGAGAAATATAATATGAATATGTTGTGGTGGTATTAACCCCTTTTTTCATTTAATATAAGGAGCCAAAATTCTCCAACGTTCAATGTTGTCTATACACAAGCAGTTGTAGAAGAACTTTGCCTGAATAAAATTTGAGTCTAAAATTAGAAACATTTTGACTGATCAAGGGATAACAAAACTACGACTTAGGCTAGACAACAGAACTTGATGCCAACTTTCAGTACTTGTTTGCTAGTTTGCGATATGCAGTGCTACGGACACAGTTTCAAAAAAAGTACTGAGTTTCAAAACCCTGTCCTAATCGCTCTTAGAGAAATTGTTTTTTTAGTAATTACTCTGTGTTTTTAGTGTAGAAGATATATGATATTATAAATAACCCCATAGTGTGATTATTTTCCGCTTAAACTTCTAGGAATACAGGGGGAACACATAATACTGTGCTGTGTTTGAAAATGATTTTGTGAATAGAGCTGCAACAATTCGTCAAAAATTAATTGGCAACTACTTTGATAATCCAGTAATTGTTTAAGCCATTTTCTTTAAGCAAAACTGTCAAACATTCACTGGTTCCAGCCTCTTGAATGTGAAGATTTGCTGCTTTTCTTTGTTTTATATCATTGTAAACTGAACACCTTTGGGTTTTGGACTGAAGGTCGGGCAAAACAATACATTTGAAGATGTCACCTTAACTAAGCAAATTAATTGCTAATGATATTCATTAGTTGCTGACTGTCTGACATTTCTTGTTAAACGAAAGTAACCTAAACTATTTGTTTGACTTGTCCTGTTTTGGTCTCTCCTCCGTGCAGGAAGGATGCTGTCCCTGTCTCGAGCCGTGGTGTGTGCGGTGGCCCGTGCTCCAGCTGCTGTCAGTCAGGGTGGAGTGACGGCTATCACCCGATTCAACAGCACAGCACAGGTACCTGGCCTGTATTTTGTTAAAAAAAACTAAAATTGAAATGATGAAAATAGGGTTAAACACTGATTATGTGTTTGTCTCATTTTCCCAGAGTGCTCCTAAGAAAACAACATTTGGGCCTTTGGCAGATGAGGACAGAATTTTCACAAACCTTTATGGCCGCCATGACTGGAGGTAACACCCCTGATGTTGTTCTCATGTGTTCATGTGTAAAATCTAACACATAATATCCATATTTATCAATTGATCCTCCCACAATACAAAAGAATGTGCTGAGCAGTAAAAGAAGAATTCCAGTTATGCATGTTTATGACCTGACAAGAATCTTTGTCGGATTAAAACTTTATCAATAATGTCTAGAGAGAAAAAAGAACACAATCCTCACCTGCTCATATCTGTGCTTCAGGCTGAAGGGGGCGATGAGGCGTGGCGACTGGTACAAAACTAAGGAGATCCTTTTGAAGGGAGTCGACTGGATCCTCAATGAGGTGAAGGGTTCTGGCCTGCGTGGGAGAGGCGGAGCTGGTTTCCCTACTGGCATGAAATGGAGTTTCATGAACAAGCCCAGCGATGGCAGGTCAGCGAGGAGACGGACACATGTACACACATCTGCTCTTTTTTTTGCTTGATATTCTCATATCATTTTACTAGAGTCTTGTGAAAAGACACAAATGTCTTATACAGTCTAAACCAACATTGAAGAGTGAACAGTCCATCTTCTTTAATTTGCCCCAAAGGATTTGTACTGGTTTCACAAAAATAATTTTAGATAATAATCTTCTTAGCACATTGGAAGTGATGAATCTAATCTTTATATATCAATTAGCTTGATATTTAAATCAATGTTTCTAAAAAGCAGCAAGTATATTTTTCATCAATTCCATCCCCAGCCATTTAGAAGGAACCATCAATGTCTGAGTATGCAGTTTCCAAATGAATTCACTTGGTCTTTTGCGATCAAAATAAAGTTTGCTCTACCCCATTTAACTCAGTTCTAATTTCTTGCTTTAGGCCAAAGTATCTGGTGGTGAACGCAGACGAGGGAGAACCTGGCACCTGTAAGGACAGGGAGATTATGAGGAATGACCCACACAAGCTGGTGGAGGGCTGCCTGGTGGCTGGGAGGGCCATGGGGGCGCGTGCTGCTTATATCTACATCAGAGGAGAGTTCTACAACGAGTCGTCCAACCTGCAGGTGATGATGGACGGAATGAAACTATGAAATGATTGTACATTGTCTCAAGGATGATCCAAATCAATGTCTGGTAAAAATTGGAAACTTGCAGAATTAACAAACATTCCAGAAGCTTAAAAAAAATTACATGGCAGTAACATTCACACAATTCACTGTAAAATCAGTAAATACAAGCTTAAGGAGTGAGTGTTCACTTGACAGACATCTGTAGAGGGAATTCATGAGTCTGGATTTGAATAGTTACTTTAGAATACAACTCTATAACATTTGACCGTATGCTTTTTTTTTTTTTTTTTACATTTATGTAAGAATTTGTGGGGAAATTCAAACAATGTTCAGAACACACATCCAACCCACAGAAAGATGCAGAACAGCAACAAAACATAACAAAAAAAAAAGTAATTTTTAAGTGCAGATCAATACTAAGTCTCTGAAAAACAAATTGGAATAGTTCCAAAATTCTCCAGACTATGTTCCACTTTTGGTTCAAATCATAGGTCAGCTTCTCAAGGCATCAGTGGCATAACGGCGATCCTTATTCAAAATAGGAGTGTTGTTTGATAGAGCTGTTAACATATGTTGCTTACAGATCTGTTACTTTGCATATTCCTCTATATATATATATATATATATATATATATATATATATATATATATATATATATATATTGTAGTCAAAATACAACACACAACCACCCCTATGCACATTTTAAGTAAATTCTCACAAAATACAGCAAAATCTTTGATAGTCATAACTCATATAAGATATATTCTGTACAGCACATGCAGATAAAATTACCCTCAATAATGTGACTAAATTAGTAATACTCCACATATCTTGTGTGTAACAGCATAATGTCAGCTCGGAGGTCCGCCTACCAATTTTTTTTAGCTTTCAGCTGCGTTTTCATGTCTTCTTAACCTACCGTTCTCAAGAAGGAACATTGACGCTCAAATCCACATAACCTTCATTTCATTACACAGGTAAACAAAAAAAATGCTGTTCACATCGTTGCAGCTCCTGTGTCGTCTTAATTGGGTTAATTTTGACATAGTGCAGGCCAAGTGCTTGTGATTACATGGTATGGTTGTACAAGACTGTAATAATTCATCCTGTTAAAGCATTATATTTTCAATATCTGCTCTTAGGTGGCTATCAATGAGGCCTATGCTGCTGGGCTCATTGGAAGAGACTCCTGTGGCACCGGTTATGACTTTGACGTGTTTGTGATGCGTGGTGCCGGAGCGTACATCTGTGGAGAGGAGACCGCTCTTATCGAGTCCCTGGAGGGAAAGCAGGGGAAGCCCCGTCTGAAGCCCCCATTTCCTGCTGATGTGGGTGAGTTCCGGTGCACAGTGTGGGAAAAAATATTGAAAAACATGGAAAATATATATTGATCTCATTAGTCTTTAGCTTGTATCTCTCACATTGGCCACATTTCAACCTACTAGTTATTATGATCTGAACACAGTGAACCACTGCTGGACTCTTGTCAAATGAAAGCGGTACTGAAATATCGACCTCACCTCTGCTGCTATCTTAAAGGTGTGTTTGGTTGCCCAACAACCGTTGCCAATGTGGAGACTGTAGCCGTGGCGCCCACCATCTGTCGTCGCGGCGGCTCGTGGTTTCTGGGCTTCGGCAGAGAGAGAAACTCTGGCACAAAGCTCTTCAACATCTCTGGCCACGTTAACCATCCCTGCACCGTAGAGGAGGAGATGTCCGTCCCTCTGAAAGACCTCATTGAGAGGCACGCAGGTACATATGACGCTAGGAACGTGTCACAAAATGTATCTAAACCTGACTCGTATTATTGAGACAATGTTTTTGAATTAATAATACCATCTTGGGTCTCAAAGAGTGAGCTGTTTGTGATTCTTTTATGGCATGAGGGATTTTGTAAAAAACAATCCAAAAAAAAAAAAATCTCATGAGTGGAAGAAACTTAAATGCATCATTTGTTTATCTGCTCCGAGGGGGTCATGGACCGAAGAGATTAAGATGGCTTAACATAAGCGCCCCCTAAGTGAATGCAGTTTTTTTTTTCATTGAAACAAACCTCCGTCTGGTAGGTGGAGTGCGTGGCGGTTGGGATAACCTGCTGTGTGTAATCCCCGGTGGCTCCTCAACACCCCTTATTCCCAAGAATGTATGCGAAGAGGTGCTGATGGACTTCGACGGCCTCCTCCAGGCTCAGACTGGCCTGGGCACAGCTGCAGTTATCGTCATGGACAAATCTGTAAGTTTGTCGCCTCTGCTGCATAATTCGTTACGCATATAGAAATCATCAAACATCCGTTACATTGGTGGATGCATTGTTTTTTTTTTGCAGACTGACATTATCAGAGCCATCGCCCGCCTGATTGAGTTCTACAAGCACGAGAGCTGCGGTCAGTGCACACCCTGCAGAGAAGGTAAGTGCTACTTCACTGTCATTTTATGCGCCAACCTTAAAGGACCAATATGTAATATATTTACTCTAATAAATCATAAAATGACCACGATATGTAATCCGAGATTAAGGAAACATGCTAAATTGAAATACTGGCTTCTCCGACAACAATGCTACAGCCAGTATGTTCTCCTTTGAAATTTCCATTCCGGTCCGGAACTTCTGTTTTTATTTTGGCCGGTGTGATCCCGTCCGCTGCCTGTTTCGACACCCGTTGCCACATATGAAACAAATTGGCGCAAACACAGCCTTCTGCAGCCATGGAAACAAGCAAACAAACTGGATCAACAGAGATAACATTAACGTTAGATTCAACCCCCGTTCTCATTCTAAACTCAGTAGACTGCACATGGACTTATTTCACCCATCAGCTGCTACATGTATGTACAATACTGACTTAACTGTACAATAATTGAGCAAAAATTCAACTGTGCAATACTGTCATTAATACTGCATTTATACTGTACATACAAGAAATATTCTCATTCATTTCTTATTTATACCATTCTGGCATTTATATTTAACACACTTAATAGATCCCACTTCTCAGCATTTTGTATTTACTTATAAGCATTTTGTATTTACTTTTTTTCACTGTGGTTATATGCTATGTATTGCACATCTTAATGCAAATATTTGTACATATTTCACATTTTTTATATTCTCATTTTCTTATTTTTAATTTTAGCACTTATATTTCTTTACATATATTTTGTTTATATCGTAGCATTATGTACATAATTGACATGTTACATACTCCTTTATTCTATTTTCTTACATGTCTTATGTTTATACTAGAGCAACTGTAATGCCCTAATGTCCCCCCGGGGATCAATAAAGTATTTCTGATTCTGATTCTGATACCCGACCTAAAAAGCCTCGGCACGTCTCTCTGTTGTCCGTGTGCAGCTGGGTTACCAAGGCAGCGAGTATTTGAGACACACAGTCGGTGAAGTGATTCCAACTACTACTGGCCAGAGGCTAACGCGGTCATTCTTACTGCTATCAGTCACACCAGAGGAGTGGACAGGCCACGGCTCCAATGTTTTGAATTTGGATTGCTGTTACCTGTTTTTTAACATTAGTTGTCAGTCCTACATATTGCTCCTTTAACATTACGCACATTGGGCTTTTCAGTGTCTTGTAATACCTCTAACAAACTTCTAAATTGTCCCTTTCATCTGTTTCTGTAGGAGTGGACTGGATGAATAACATGATGTGGCGTTTTGTGAAAGGCGACGCACGGCCATCGGAGATCGACATGATTTGGGAGCTCAGTAAGCAGATTGAGGGACACACTATCTGTGCCCTGGGAGATGGTGCGGCATGGCCAGTGCAGGTAAACACGTGTACTGTCATAATGCGTTTGCATACTAACAGGGTCACTGGAAGAATTAATGGGGGACTCTGGGAAATGAATGAGTTTTGCATTTTGCAGGCTGCAGTTTGTGTTGCTGTTAAATTGTATTGCATTACATTGAAAGAAGTTTCCATTGTTTTGTGATTTTGTGACAAAGATTACTATAGAATTCAATCAACAGGGCTCCAGCAGTGTAGCAAAACCGAAACATAATATGTTTCATAAAGGAAAGATTTATTGCCGGGCTGTTGTATTGGATTGCATTAGATTTAGCTAGGTGTAGCTTCGAGGAGTAAACTCCCGACCACAAACCATAACCTCAAAAAATACTCAACGTCCTTTCTCCCATGTGTCTTTCATTTTTAATCTGAATTTTACCACTTCCAGGAATTAACACTTCCCCTGTTTTTTTTTGTGAATATACACTGACATACTGTTTGCAGTACATCCTATGTTATTCTTCTGCTCTATTAATGCACTATTTTCCTTTGTTTTCTCTTTTCTGTGTTCTCAGGGATTGATCAGGCACTTCAGGCCTGTGATGGAAAGCCGAATTGCTGAACACCAGCAGCAGAAGCAGCAGCAGGCCAGGGTTTAAATGGCTCCTCTAACTCCACAAACTCGTTCATCTGCCTCATTTGCCCCTAAGCCCGTGCTTGTGTCATTGACAAAATTATTTAAAGCGATGATGTGCCGTCTTATCACCTCATCATCAAGTCTTACATTGATGTGTCTGCCTTGTCTGATGAAATTATCAATAAAATTCTATGAACCTTCAACTAGAATTTTGCTTTGTTTTTGTGGTTTTTAATCGTAGTCTTTTTTTTTTGTGTTTTACGTGTAGAAAATTGTGGAAAGGAACAATTAACAATAATACTTTTGTGCATGTTTTCCAAACGAGTAGTTTCAGTTTAATAGTTTTTAATAATTTCACCAAAATGAAGCACTGCATTTTTTGTCTTCTGTACCTCCCTTTTTTTTATGTTTATGAATTAATAGCACACAGTAAACATTCATTAGCAGAAAGTTTATCACAGCTAGGGGTAAACAGTTTTTATGGAAAAAATAAGTCCAATAAATTTATACAAAATAAATAGTGTAAAGATGCTACTGTATATTGCTGACAGTTCATGTCTTAACACCTTTTTTTTGTTTTGTTACAAGGAAACAGTCTGTAGTCTGAGTCCATATAGTTACCAAATGATATAAAACATTTTTTCACCTTTCAAAAACTTCAATTAGAAGGTATGTGCCCTGAAGCACAAATGGTAAGAGCCACCCCACAAACAAAGCAGTGGTACATTCCATATGATAAAAAATAACCGCATGTCCATAATCTCGCGATAGCTCCGTGATCGGGCAGCCCTTCCCATATCACGTGACGTGGGCAGAATATTCACCGCGGCTTCATTTCGGCGGACGTTTCGTGCGGTAAGAAATGGATGCCTTTCTGAATTGTTTACAAAGGCTTAAGTCAAAATTAATCACGTTTTCTCACACACGTGCACGTTTAAAGTACACGGGTACAACAGGAAAGTAAGCACGCGGTTACACGATTGAAAATATTGTTAAAATATATGCGCATAAATCGTGTAGCTCTCAGTTTGTAGCTGTGCTTTGACGACCAGTGTCCTTCTGTCAACTAACGTGAGCTCAGGCCTAGCATTAGCGGGTTTAATTTGTCTTTATTTCATCACTAGTGTGCCCGAAGTAAATTAAAAAAAATAGCCCCTCATGCAGCGTATATTTATTTAAGAAATACTTAATTGTTTTTCAAATATCCCAATCTCCAATCTGTGATTATTTATCTAAAAACATCCCGATGCCTTTCACGCGGGTTAATATAACGCTAGCTTGACGTCTGCCACTGCAGTCATCTCACTGTAGTCGGTTTATCATTGCCTGCTAACATCACAGTTACAAATGCATGGTCAGTGTGTCTGCAACAACAGTGTGTTCCTGTGTTACAGCTCCTGAAAGCATCAGCATGGAAGTGGTGAAGATAGAACAAGTCATTGTTGGGGGTGAGAAGAGAGCCGCAGCCTCAGCGGAGGTGAAGACTGAGCCTGTGGTGGTCGCCCCTCTGCAGTCCTGTAAGCTAAACATGTATATATGCATGCTTCATACACCATGTGATGCTCTTAACCTCATTCTAGTCTCATTTGACAACAGTCACAGTATATATATTATATGTATTCTTTTCTATTACGTTGTAAATAATCCTCAAACCACTTGCATTGTGATGCAGATCAGCATGAGAGTCTGCAGTGTTTCCAGTGCTTCATCACCTTCTGTAACTCCAAAGCCAAGGAGAGACACATGAGGAAGAGTCACCGGGACCAGTACAAACAGCTCCTGCAGCAGGTAAGGAAAAAGCAGACTGACATTAAAAAAATGCCAGGTCAGGATTCAAGTAGTGATACAAACTTAGCAATTCATGTGAAAAAAGGGGGTGATTTTTATTGCTCCAATTGATTTCATTATCGGTTAATCTGCAGATTGTTTTGTCCATTTATCATTTAAATTATAAATTATGAGAAAATAGGGAGAATGGGTGTTACATTTCCCATGAAGCAGCAGTAGCTTGTATTGTCCGACCAACTGCCCAAAAATCCAAATACATTTACAGTAAGTAAAAATAAGAAATTAATAAGAATATTTCTCGAATGTACAGTATAAATGCAGTGTTAATGACAGTATTGCACAGTTAATTATTGCACAAATTATTGAAGAGTTAAGTCAGTATTGTATATAGCAGCTGACAGGTGAAATAAGTCCAGGTCCAGTCTATTGACTCAGAGTGTGTGACACTCAGAGGGAGGAGTTGTAAAGTTTGATGGCCACAGGCAGGAATGACTTCCTGTGGTGCTCTGTAGTGCATCTCGGTGGACTGAGTCCTGCAACATATCGGCTGATATTAGTCATTAAACTAAAATATTTTGATAAGTATCCCTTCAGAATGGTTATGATAGAATTCTGACCAAGTTATGTACTGTATGGCACATTTTACAGGTAAAAAATCTGTCAGTACTCTGTCAAAAAGCTATTTGAGGGCAACACTATTTCTAAATGACCTCAAATAAATCTTCTGTGTTGCAATTTCTTCTGTATTGCTGATACCGAAAGAGCTGTGATGAGTAAATATTGGCCGAGCTAATGGTATCAGTCAGGTTCTAGTATGGATGCAAATTTTCTGTATAATTTTAGTCCTTTTGTAATGTACATAATGTCATTTTGGATGAAAGTAAAGATGTAATTTGGTTTGAAAATATCTGAGAAAAAAACTTTTAAGATTTTCATCAGTTGCTTATTGTAAACACCTTTCATTCTTATTGAAAACAATCTGTGAATAATACCTTGAGTTAGGATTTCATATTTTTAACCAATTTACTGCTAATTTTTTTTTGCAGACTAATACAGTCTTCATTTGCTATAAGTGTGACAAGAGCTTCCAGTATTCTGAGGAGCTCACCCAGCACCAGGCCACCCACAGCAGAGAGGAGAAGCCCTTCGTTTGTGTTTACTGCCAGAAAAACTTCTTTACCTTCAGCGAGGTGAGGCCGCAGCAGGCTGAATGTTACCCTGTTTTTTGTGCTTGAGAACTGATAAAATAATTGTTTATTGTGTATGATGAATGTTAAATGTCTTGCAGCTGAACAAACACAGACGAAATGAGTGCATAGAACGACGGTGTCCCTGCAGGGACTGTGGCGCCTTCTTCCCCAGTGCTGCACGCCTTCGCAACCATCGCATCGCAGTGCACCCCGAGGCCCCCCTAGCGGCTGATGACCTCAACACCTACCAATGCTGCAAATGTAGTCGTGGTTTCCAGACAGAAGAAGAGCTTCTGGAGCACCAGGAGAGATTTGCCAATGATATAAACTGTGACGTTAAGCCGCAAGGCAAAAAGCGTGGCCGTAAACCCAAGAACGCAGCTCAAGGGGGGATGGTTGAGGTCAAGAAGATCAAAGAAGAAGAGGAAGAAGGATACAATGACTCTACAGCAGAGGGCTGCCCCTCCAGTGAGCTGCAACCGGAGCTAAAGATCCCTTGTTCCGAAGCAAATTGTGACCTCATATTCCCTTCTGTGACAGCCCTGCGGGCACACAAGAGGGAGGCGCACGGGCCTACCCCTCGCAATGCTCATGCATGCACAGAGTGCGATGAGAGCTACGCTCGGTCTGAGCAGCTCAAAGCGCACATGGCCAAGGAGCATCACTCTGGATACAACTGCCCCACCTGTGGAAAGTGCTTTGCACGAGAGAGCACCCTAAAGGTCCACCAGAACACCCACACTGAAGGAGAGGAGGCAGCAGAAACGAGATAATATAAGGGGAAAAAGACTGTAACTTCATCCTGCATCATTCAGTGAAATGATTGTCAGAGTGTTTCGCACCATATTCTGTTTAGTGTAGGAAGATTTTTATGTGAATATTTTAGGGTCAGAGTTTTTGAAGCAAGGTTATGCAACACATGAATAACGGAGGTTGTTTCTGGAAAGCCCTTTTTCAATTGCTTTTAGAAAGACATCCCACACTTGTGAGTAACACTCTGTACCGATCTGTACATAATTATGCTTTAGGTCCACTATAAGCTATAAGCTCATGTCACAAGGCCCTTTTTGCTGTCCATATTACCTCTATTGTACCTGGAACGTTTTTATTCATGTAGACTAACTAGCTAATTCTCCCTCAAGTGTGGGAATGTTTTGTATTTTCATGATGTACACATAAGGAATACAATTACACGGAGAATGTAAGTCTTAAACATCATGAAATCCAAAATCTGATAAATGGGCCAGTGTATAGGATTCTGTACTTAAGGGACTTTAATAATGTAATCAGTGGGTCTTGTTTTTTTTTTCTTTCCAAAAGTAAATAGTCGTTGCATTAAAAAGTACTTACGTTTCTGTGGCGTCTGTGTGAATGGGTGAATGAGGTGGAAAAATGTAAACCACTAAGTAGGTGCTGTCTAGAGTCTAGAGGCAATTTTCAGTTTCTGTGGAAAATGTAGATGTTAAAAATAAATGTTTTTAGAGAGGTTTATTCAAAAAAAAAAAAAAATTGTTTAGTGCTCATAATTTTGGGAAACCTTCTCAAATTTTTTGACTCAGTCAGAATTAGTACCATCCACTGGTATAGTTGTAAGTTGTAAGATACATATACTGTATGTCATTAATGAAGTAGTATCCTGCTTATGAGACATTATCAGCTGAATATATTTAGGCTTCTAATTACATCATACCTATGATTTAGAGGAACTTAACATAAAAAGTGGTAATATTGAACAGAACTAGCAGCTTTATCTTTTAATCTATTTTATTGTTAGTTGAGGCTCAAACAAACACATTAATGGTCACCTGTAATTTCTCCCTGCATCTCCTATGTATTTTAGGTCATATCATTTTATGTTAGGTTATGTTTTTGTCCTCTAAAGAATAAAAATACTATAGCTTCAACAATATTTATTTTCTAATTGACAAATTGAACTAAATTGAAATGGCTTTGTAAACCACTGGCATTGGTATACTGTATGGATGCTAACCTGCAAATTCTTGATTATATGACTAAAATTTGAACCTAAGATTGATGTGAATTTTTTGCTTCTATAATGTACAAAAAAGTCTAAAGCTACATTTATTTTTGCTTTGTTCACAAATAATGTACTTAAGTACAATTTTGAGGTCCTGCTTTACTTGAGCATTTCCATTTTATGCTGCTTTATATTTTCACTTCATTCCATTTCTGGGGGAAATATTGTACGTTTTTACTACATTTATTCTTGTTAGTTACTTTGCGGTTTAAACTTTACATACAAAGCATATATCCGTTCATAAAATATGGTGCATTGTTATAGATTTAAATACCCAGTACGTAAAGAAGTTAGATATAGCTATTTTATAATAATACAACACAGGGTACTACATTTTGCATAATTAGTAGCCTACTTTAATTATATTTTGCAGCAAAGACTTCTTTGCTTTTGCATGCAGGACTTGTAATGTAGTATTTTAAGGTATTGCTACTTTTACTAATTATCTGAATACTTCTTACACCACTGGTACTATAATAATTGAACAATTCATACACAAGAATTATCAAAACATTTACACCTGATACCTAAAGAAAAACTGGTCTACACAAGCGAAGTCGCCCATATAGCTATTTTATAATAGTACAACACAGGGTACTACATTTGCATAATTAGTCGCCTACTTTAATTACATTTTGCTGCAAAGACTTCTTTGCTTTTGCATGCGGGACTTGTAATGTAGTATTTTAAGGTATTGCTGCTTTTACTAATTATAGAATAGAATAGAATAGCCTTTATTGTCATTCCACAGTCTCCTATACAACGAAATTTAGGGGTGCTACAACTGAAGGTGCATTTGCAATAAAATCAAGAATAAAAAGAACACGTAAGAACAACAGGAATAAATAATAATAAAAAATAAAAAAGAGCACTTAGGTCATATAAAAAAGAGCACTTCGGTCATAATACTTCTTACACCACCGGTACTATAATAATTCAACAATTCATACACAAGAATGATCAAAAAATGTACACCTGACACCTAAAGAAAACTGGTCTACACAAGCGAAGTCGCCCAGTGTCGAACAGGGGGTCGTCCTAGGGCGGAGAAGTTTGTCTTCATTTCCATTTTATGCTGCTTTATATTTTCACTTCATTACATTTCTGGGGGAAATATTGTACGTTTTTACTACATTTATTCTTGTCAGTTACTTTGCAGTTTAAACTTTACACACAAAGCATATATCCGTTCATAAAATATGGTGCATTGTTATAGATTTAAATACCCAGAATTTAGATATAGCTATTTTATAATAATACAACACAGGGTACTACATTTTGCATAATTAGTAGCCTACTTTAATTATATTTTGCTGCAAAGACTTCTTTTGACTTGTAATGTAGTATTTTAAGGTATTGCTACTTTTACTAATTATCTGAATACTTCTTACACCACTGGTACTATAATAATTCAACAATTCAAACACAAGAATTATCAAAACATTCACACCTGATACCCTAAAGAAAACTGGTCTACACAAGCGAAGTCGCCCAGTGTCGAACAGGAGGTCGTCCTAGGGCGGAGAAGTTCGTTTTCCCATGATGCACCTGTGGTTCCTTTCTATCTCGCGCCTTTGCCTCGGCGCAGTCCATCTTGCCTCGCGCATCGCTGCTGTGGCCCTTCTGCCAGCTCGCCGTGTGTCCGTGTTGTTGTAGTAAATAATGGCGGCATCGGGAGGCGGATTATCGACTCCCGCTACCGTGGCGGGCTTGAACGCCCAGTTCCCGGCGAAGGCTCGCTTCCCGGGTCGGCCGTGCACGGCTCGCAGCAGGCTGCGGTCGGAGAAACGCACCAAACGCGGAAGGTTGGGCTCGGATGACGGGGAGGTGACCGCCGAAGGGCCGAGGCCCGTAAACATCGGGCTGGCGTTGAGCGAAGACCCGGCGCTGCTGCGTCTGCTCGGGGTGTCGGAGAAGCACAGGAGGCAGAGAGAGGCGGGCTTCGAGTCCAGCGACAGCGAGGAGGTGAGTGAGCGGACTGTAGCATGGCAACCAGACGAGGAACAACACGGTTAATGTGGCCCATTTAGTCTGTTTGTTCAAAAGAACGACATTTAGGTGAATTTGTTTGTTACTTACTGAAGTATTTATGCTAAAGGTGGAGCTAGTTAGCTTGCGAACACTAACCCCAAATAGGCTTTGTAGCTATTCGTGTGCCTGCAGCGTAACGTTATAACGTTATGCTTCACATTGGCTGATGGGTGAATATGTCGTCTTATTGCTTCTGCAGATATTAATAGTTAATTGTCTGTTTTTCAAGTTGCACCAACCCAGATATATCAGCGTCCCCATCCAGCTGAGTGTGTGTTTGCATGAAAAGACCATTTAGGCGGAAACTTTGGCGGTATGATAGCGATCGTGACTGCGTTTTGTTGTGGATACCAGTAAGATTATGTCTTTGTTTATTCATCCCATGACACGTTTTCGTTGAGTTGAACTTCCCACACTGTATGTGCTGACATACACAGGCTGATTAATCTTAGTCGTAGTTCAGACGTAGCTGCTGCTAAAGTGGGGATCACACTCTCCACGGTGGAGCTGTCAGCTGATGGCTCGCTGTTTTGGAGCTTCAGATGCAACGTTACCTTGACGTTTTGATCAGAAAAGCTGTATTTGGACCACACACTGCCCAGTGCCTTTCTAAAAATTAATTTTGCATAATATATGTTTACAAACCATCATCACTCCCATCATGCATCTCCCTTTTCCCAACTTTTTACTTGAATTTATAAGGTCAGTTTATTTTAAGGAAAGTGCAGGGTTCCCTGTTGATGGTCTGCATGCTGCAACAGGAGCACAATTGTGTTGCTTGCATAGCCTTGTCATAAAATGATGAGTTATTGCAAAGTGCCATTCCACATGCTGAAGTCAGGTCTTGTTGACTGACTTGTATTAACTTTTAAACATTGCGAATTTAGTATTGTGCTGATGAATTGTCTGGTTTTAATGGTGTTGTTGGGATTGCTGATTGTGAGCTTCCTAGTGGGAATTTAGTATTGTTCTTCTGTTTCTATTTGTTTTGGGGTGTTTGTTATTTTTTGTCTTGCTTATTAGTTTTTCATATGGTGTTTTATTCTGGTTTTTTTTTTACAAAGTGTAAGGTTATGATTTACTACAACTGATCTTGTATTTCCCGTAACTTGCACATCACTCGTGCCCTCTGCCCAGGGCCTACAGAGGAAAATGAGCTTTTAGGTACTGTATATCTGGTACAATATAGCCTATGCCTTGTGCATTATCCCTGCTAAATATACAATACAATAAATGAGCGGGTCCAGGGGCACTGAGGATGAAATCTTCACAGTATTGGAGTGATGTAGCCAAGGTTAGTGTTGTCATGATACTGGAATTTCTAACTTCGATACATTACCTTGAAAAATATCGATATTCGATACCACAGGGAAAATTGACACAACAATCAGGGCGTCACATTTTTTATTTGTATTAAAAGATAAATAGCGATTCAGGGTTGGAAATTAGCACCAGCCACCAGCCAGATGCTGGTAAAATATGAAATTGGCTGCTAGATTTGCTTCACTCACCAGCCAAAAAAACAAAGGTAATCTATTGAGTGACTGGTAGATTTTGGAATCCACCAGCCACAGTGGCAGGTGGACAAAAAAGTTAATTTCCAACCTAGGGATGTACCGATTCTGACTTTTTCAGTCTCGATACCGATAGCGATACCCGGCTTTGGGTATCGGCCGATACTGAGTACCGATCCGATACTAGAGGTCGACCGATTTATCGGCCGACCGATTTATCCTGACCGATTTATCGGTCGGCCGATTTATCGGGCCGATTATTTGACATTTTTTCATAATCGGCATCGGCCGATGCCTGAGCATATTAGGCCGATTATCAAGCAGGCACATCTGCGGGCAGCCCAGTGTTGTTGTTGCTGTGGAACACGTGTGACACCGCCCCTTGTGTGTCAATCAAATTGCCATTCTGCCGGGAGAAACCGGTAGGCTTAAATTCTTCTCTTTCAAAGCCCTATATATTTAATTGGTTAGATATGAAATGCTCCGACGTTATCAATTCTGTTTTTGGTAACGGAGAATTTCTCTTCGTAGGTAACGTTAGCTGTGTGCGGGGCGGAGCAGCTCTCACATGCACGCTGCTGCAGCGCAGACACACTATAGAGTAGTAGCAACTATGACGGAGAAAACTAAACTTATAAAGCGTGATTACACTTTACTAGAGTTGATGCTGACAATGCTTGTCATAAGTGCAAGTTTGCGTGTGAGGACGGAAACACGAGCAATTTGTCGAAACATTTAGCAAAAAGTTCACTTCCTCATTAAACGTCTCTACGGGTCCTTCACAGCCTCTATGACGTCACTGGCCTGTGTAGTCCGCAGCATAGCAGATGTGAGCAGCAGGCTGTGTAATACGAGTGAACAAAGTTATTATTATTTTTTGATCAATTAGATTATGGCCATATAGCTTGTAACAGTGTCTGTCAACAAACATAAATAAAAAAACATGCTTTAGGACAGTTTTGGAAAGGTGCTTAAAAGGTTTTGAGCTCTGTACTATTACTACTATTAACCATCATGCACAAAATAAAATATGCTCTGCAGTGCAGACACAAAGTGCAGATTGGAGAGACAGACCATAAGTGTTGTTCAATAACTGTTTACTTAAGTTAAGACATTTTGTGTATTATTTGTTATTATTAAGCTGTTATATTTTATCAGATGGAGGAAAAAAAGAAAACCAGCCAAACATATCGGCAAAAAAAAAATCGGCATCATATATCGGCCATCGGCTGTCCTGATTCTGTAAAAAATCGGCATCGGCATCGGCCATAAAAAACCCATATCGGTCGACCTCTATCCGATACCAGTGTTTAATTAATAAGCTGTATGCCTCACTGTGTGGAAGTGACTGGGATCATTCTTTTATGTGTAAGGCAACATCAGGCTCGACTTAAACATTGCTTTCCTAACTTTGTAAAACAAAATGAAACAGTTAAATGCATAATTAACATAACATACATTTATTGAGTAATTTATTATTAAAATAATATTTTTTATTATATTATTAAATTAATAAATCATTATGATCATTAACTAATTATTATTAAAATTATTAACAATTAACAACAATTAACAATTATTATTAAAATAATAAATCGTACACCAACAACTTGGCAAAAAAAAAATCTTCAAAATTAACAGGAATTACAATTCAGGTGTAAACCGTTTTAATGCAGCAACAAATTGGTCAAAACTTAAACAGGAATTAAAATTCAAGTATATAATGTATATGGTATATAAACATAGAATTGAATTTAATAGATCAGCCCCATTGTCACGATATCCGATCCAGCTATTTGAGTCAGTATCAGCCCGATATCCGATCCGGTATCGGTATTGGTGCAGAGAAGAGAGAGCAGAAAGCGCAGCTGGTACCCGTGCATCAATACTGTGGAAAATGAGTATTGAAATAGTTTCAAATATCGAAGTATCGATATATATCGAGGTGACAAGTTATGATGCCATGTCATTTTTATCTTACAGTTGCATATATTCCATGTGGACAAAAGCCTAGAAATGCATGGTGAAAATTAAAATGGTATTGTGTGTTAACCCTATTGTGAGAGCTTTGCTAGGCCAAAGGTTATAGATGCTCTGTGCACAGCTTTGCATCCTAACTGATAAGAGCTGGGGTCATTCATAAATATTATACGACTTGAATCTCCCACGATATGCTCATATTTTCAGTGTTGCTTCATAGAAGCCAGTGTGTTAGTAGATATGATTAATTTCTACGGAGGTCTCGTTGTAGCTCCATCCAGACAGAATGGTGATAATAATGATATAATGCCAAATTGGATCTAATCTTATTATTTAATCTCCAGAGCAGGGGCTTTAGGGTCTGACATCAGTCGGACTTCACTGATGCAATCCCTTTAGAGTGGACTGTAACAGAGTCACATGGCTCAAAGCTTGTGGGTGCTGCTGTTCAACTGGAGTACCACACGTCACGTAGTGCCACACACTCGTGCACCACAGTGCATTTGGAGTAGATATCAGCAGGGGGGTTTCATCTCTGACAAATCTATGGAGTCGTTATTTTGCGCATGAAGATGTATGTAAGTAATTGGAAGTTGAAGTGTGCTTTTGATTTGCTGCAATGTGCAATCTTTGCATCTGAGGCAGACAGGTGCCTGAATGAGAGGATGCTGGAGGCTGACTGTGCTCCAAAGGATCTATTTAAACTTTTGTAGCGATGGCATTTGCATGTATATTTCCTGTACTCGACTATATTAAAATATCACTCTTTTAGGGGAGAATTAGGCTAGGATTTTTATTCCACTGTAGTTTGAGTGCTGCACTCCTGATTTATTTCAGAGAAAATATTGTCCCATATCTCACTAACAATTAGACTCGTGCAGAGATGGTGCACAGGCAGAGAATCTGCCGAGTTATTTGTTGCCGTTGACTCACAGATTGAAACCAAAATCTGCTTCATTTGGTGCCTCAGCACTGTTATGATGCAACTCTGGAGTAAGAGAAGAGAGCAGTGCTGATGCTGAAAGGTATTTTCAGCAGGGATAATCAAATGATGACTCAGAAGTCGGTGAAAAATGACTAAAATCTGTCACTTTCTGACCTCACCCCTTTCGATTTGAACTGTTTTTTTTCCTACACGTTAACCTATATGAGAGAGTGTTAGTACGTGGTATGATTAACCAGAATGACCAACCAGTCAGGATACAGGGGCCCTCAAAGTTGACTCATATTGGACGACCAACCCGCCTAAACATATACCTTCTTCAAAAATAAACATGACAGTACGGTTCTCTGATTATCGGAAAGCCAACAAACGAGGTTATCCACAATTTCAGTACTTTTGGCCCAAAATAAATAAATATGCAAATTAGGCGATTTTTGTGGCCCTTAAATCTTAATTAGCAAAAAACACAAACTCTGAATTTTTTTATTTTATAGGGTTGACACTTCTTTACATCTGTGCTCGCTAGTGATGCACAGATACCAGATCAGATATCGAGCCGATACTGACTCAAATAGCTGGATCGGGTATCGTGACAATGGGGCCGATCTATTCTATTCAATTCAATTCTATGTTTCAATTCCTGTTTAAGTTTTGACCAATTTGTTGCTGCATTAAAAAGTTTTACACTTGAATTGTAATTCCTGTTAATTTTGAAGATTTTTTGGTGTACGATTTATTATTTTAATAATAAATAACAATTCAGTAAAACTTGATGTTGCCTTACACATAAAAGAATAATCCCAGTCACTTCCACACAGTGAGGCATACAGCTTGTTAATTAAACTGGTATCAGATCGGTACTCGGTATCGGTCAATAACCAAAGCCCGGGTATCAGTATCAGTATCGGGACTGAAAAAGTTAAATCGGTGCATCCCTAGTGCCCACTATCAGTTGAGAAACAGCGGACCTCTTAGTATATGCTGGGTAGGTCGGTCTAACACATGAATCCTTAGTGTTGCCTATGATTTTCTGTTTCACCTTACATATCACTTCAGTTTTCTCATTTGTTTATCATCATGACTGATGATCCATTATGGGTCAACTTGAGGGGCCCTGTCTCCTGAATGGTTGGTCATTCTGGTTAATCAAACCACGTTCTAACACTTCTACATGCTGTAGGTTAAAGGGTAACTTTGGTGTTTTTCAATCTGGGGACAATTTTTTAATTTGGTCCCGTATTTAATCATATATTGAATGCTAAACGGGCTGCAACACAATCATATTGGGCAATTTTGCACCGTCAATATACGTTAACTAATAGTGCTTGTTTTTGCCACCGACAGGCTCAGATTGATATTATAAGTGTATTATAAGGGAAAATAGGGTCCAGGTGGAAAAATACCAAAGTTACCCTTTATGATGTAAAAAAAAAAATTGTTCGAAATCGTAAGGGGTGAGTTCAGAAAGTGATTGATTTATGAAGGAATGCCCCTAAAATTCTTTATTGAAAAGACAGAAAATATTAATTTGTTTTTTCGATAAAGAATTTTAGGGGCATTCCATCATAGAGTTGCATAACGCCTGCACAAACTGAAGTTGTGCTTCAACACGTTATTATGATAGCAAGAAGGTGACATCCTTGTGGCACAGATTCCCCCCCAACACACACACACACACACACACACACACACACACACACACACACACACACACACACACACACACACACACACACACAAACCCTAGCACCTTCTCAACCCATTCATTATCATTATTTGAATAGAGGTCCTTGCATAATCGTCAGCTTTAAGCCATATCATGGCGATGGTGGGTGTTTATTGTCTGCATTCGGTGGTGTAGAGCACACCTGTCTTCATTTTAACATGTCCAAATGTATTATAGCCGTTTAAAGGTTGTACTCTCTGTGTTTTTCTACAGGAGGAAGATTTCACTGGATTTGGGACCACAACAGTTCGTCCACAGAAAGCTCCGCAGTCGTCGTTACTCAGTCAAGCAAAGCCTCCCCAAGATTCAGGCCATTCTGTGGGAGCAGAGCCCGTCGTTGGAAAGATTATACCCAAGACCCTGAAACCGGCTCTTGTTGGGAAAATTGTACCAAGGGACCCTAAAGAAGACGAGGGTGTAGAAGAGAGCCCAGCAAAAGACAAAGAAATACCCAAGTTGGTAATTAAACTACACGGCAAGCAGGTGACGCTCGCTGCAAAAGCCAAACATGTAGGGGAGCAGGCCTCGGGTAGACAGAGCAGTAAAAGATCAGCTGACTTTCTCAGGAAAGCAGGAAAATCTGCACACTCAGGCAGTACGCAAAACCAAACAGCCGCTACCTCAGCTGGTGGCAACAAGCGAGCTTCCCAAGTCAAAGAACGGGGCGAGGTGTCGGAGGACTCGGACACAGACCAGTCGCAGCCACAGAGATCTGTGAAAGGCATGAGGGGGTTTCGAATTGGGCACACCGGACGCACAACTCGAGCAGTCGCTCTGTCGGTCACATCCTTTCACAAGCGGCAGAGGAAGAGGACGGCTAAGGGTATGGGTGCGTCTCCAGAGGCCGGAGCTGAGGCCGGTGCCCAGAGCGGAGAGGAGGCGGCGATGCCCCTCGAGTGTAAAGCCACAGATTCCTCTGAAAAAAGAGCACGCAGAAGACGCAGATCTATGTACGGGCACAAGCGAAAGCAACCAAAAATCATCGCTCCTGAATTTAAACGACCACAAACGTCTCGCAATCGCACCAGGCGTGTTTTTTACACCTACGTACCGGAACCCATTCCGGCCACACCGACGCCGGATGGGAGCGAGCTGCAGCTGCAAAGTCAGAACATCACTCCGTCTGAAGTTGAGCCGAGCTCGTTTCCTAAACAAGTCCAGCAGAGCTCAGACAACTCCTCCACTCCAGTAATGAGCGCACGGTCCTCGCGCGTTATTAAAACTCCAAAGAGGTTCTTGGACGAGGAAATGATCCCCTTTCCGAAGGGCTCTCTGTCAATGTGGCTGAAGAGTCAACAGAGAGAGGACGAAAAACCATCCTGTCACGAGTCGAACTATGATGGCACCTCGCTGCAGTCAGACGGTGACGCTGACAGCCCATCCGCAGTGACAAAGTTCCCATCGAAGCCCAGGCCGGGCACGAGCCACGTAGAGATCTACAAGAACCTCAAGAAACTTACCTTGAAACTGGCGGAGAAAAAGAAAGGCCGCCCCGACGCCGAGGGAGATTTTACACATCACGGCGACGGTTTGACCTCTCATGTCAGGAAGAGACGGCGGTCAAAGCTCATGATGGAGGAGATGGACTCTCCTGGTGTTGTGAGGAAACTGGCCGTGGTGGTGAACGCTGATGTGAAAGCGCCCTCACATTTACCGTTAGGAGATAAAGGCAACAATAGTAAGAATCGCTTCTTCTTGTGTAATTATTTATGAAGATCTTGTTTTTACAAATGCTCCAACATGTGCTTCCTTTACAAAATGTCTAAAGGAATTGTGAGATGTTTTTTTTATTATTAGTTAAGTAAGTTCAGGTCAAACTGAGAAAAAATAGACTTCAGCCTTTGGTTATTTTTTTATTTATGCCATTTTTAAGATGTTTGACAGGTCAAATTAGTAAAAAGACTGGAAAGACTTACTGGAGCATGCAACACATCTCTAGGCCTGAGAACACCATGACAAATGTTGAATATCTTGGAAATGTAAGATATTGAAGTGATTACTTCACTGTTTAGTTCATAGGTGTGTTTTCAACAGGTGGTCGTACAGTTAGGAGGTGTTTGGTTGTACGTCATCTTACCAGAGTTGCTTTATTCACACTTGTTTTGTACAGATGAAGCAGGAGGCGTGACCGAGGACACTGAGGCGTTGGAAGTCAGCGGGCCCAGCCACCGAATTGGTCTCAGCGGAGCTAATAAGACGATGCTCCACCTGCTGAAGAAAGCCAAAGTCCAGCTCATCAAGATCGATCAGCAGAAGCAGCTGAAGTTGTCACAGGTAAGAATTAAAGATCAAATCTGTGCAGTAGAAGTAGAAAAGAAGATTTCTTGGTTTTAAAAATTGACAAAATTTGAAAAGAAAGATAATTAAATCAATGTTCCTCAGCCAGGTATATATAACTGCACGTTGTAGACAGTCACTATTATCTCTAAGGCTGAAATAATACGTTTGCTGTTTCCAGGCTCTTAAAATGAGAATTTGTTGCTGCTCTCTGTTTCATAATATTGTGGATTGAATATGTTTTGTTTAGGACTGTTTTGTTATTTTAGTCTGAACTTTATAAGTCAGGTTGTTAGTAACTTGGCTATTTGTTTAGGAAGGTGTAGTAACAAAGTGGTGTTGTAGCATCTCATACATAAAAACTTGTTTTTCTTCCTCGTCTGGACCGATAGTTGGGCTCCAGAGAATCACGAGTGCCAGTGAGCGGAAGGAGGAGGAGGAGGAGAGTTGGCGTATCTCCCAAGGATACCAGTCCTCAGGTAATAGTTTTAACTTGAAAATGTGCGTTTTTATTTTGTCTTGTTTGGGTTTGAATGAAGCAGCATCAGTCAGCTGCATAATCACCTGCAGTTTGGTCCTTACCATGATCATTTATTATGTGCTAAGCAGGGATGTTATAAACTAAAACTGAAACTAAAACTAAAATGAAAATAAGCAGTGAAAAATATTTTTAGTAAACTGAAACTATATAAAAACTAAATTCTTTAAGAAAAACTAAACTGAAAAGATATTGCCTGGTAAAAAACTAATAAAAATAAAATAAAAATTCAGCGTAAATTCATTTCAGTTTAAGTACTGTAAAACTAAATATATAAAAACTAAACCTTTCTGAAAAACTGAAACTAAACTATAACTAGCAAACACACTGAAAATTAAAACTAAAGTAAAATGAAATTGAAAAAGTCAATACTAGGGCCCCCCGATAGCTCAGTTGGTAGAGCGGGCGCCCATATCACAAGGCTGAGTCCTAACCGCGGGGTGGCCCGGGCTCGAATCCGACCTGCGGCCATTTCCGCATGTTACCCCCCCTCTCTCTCCCCCTTTCTAAACTATCCACTGTCCTATCAATAAAGGCTTGAAAATGCCCAAAAAAATAATCTTAAAAAAAGAAGAAAAAAAGTCAATACTAAAATGAAATAAAAACTTCAAAACTCAAAATTCTAAATTATTATAAGCCTGGTGCTGACTAGGATCCCTTTATAACACTCAGGCCAGCCATAAGGAAAAACACATGCTTTTGTAAATACAGCAGTGGAAAACCAACATCGGCTGCTGCTAAACTGTATAACAGCATACATGGAAATAGATCGAAAAGTCCAACTTTATTTATGGAGCACCTTCAAAATACTTAATTTACACAACAATCAATAAAGAGAGATATAAGTCAGTAGCAGCACCTCAGTAGTAAAGGTAATTATACGAGAAATGTATTGTTTTGTTCTTAACTTTTGCACTTTAAAATGGGCGATGTATCATGCTGTTAGTTTAATGTGAGACTAGATTTCATAGGGAGGTTATTTGTGTCTCAAGTGATGTTACTGTAATTTGTTTGCAACCAAACATTTCTACATTTCACAGTATTTATTTGTGTGTGTTTGTGTGCAGGAGCAGCCGCTGGGCGGTCCGAGGATCAAACATGTGTGTCGGGCAGCAGCAGTGGCTTTGGGGCAGCCCCGTGCGATGGTGCCAGACGATATCCCCAGACTCAGCGCCCTGCCACTTCACGAGAGAGAGGGCATCACCTTTTCTCCCGCAGCAGAAGGTACAGCGCATCTACATGTGTTGTTTTTAAGCAGAATGCATAAATTAACTTCTCTGTGGCTCTAGTAGAGGAAGATGAGCACCTCAATGCATTTTGCATTGCGCTGTGTATATGCAATGATTTTAGTTGAGGTTTAATAAGCAAGGAACTGATGTCTTACATGACATGAAGGAAATAAATTGAAGCTGCTAAATGAGCTTATTCAGTGTTAAACTCATTTGCCCCTGGTTAGATCTGGCTGAAATGTCCAGAAACTGACACAGAACACAAAGGAGGGACCTCAACCCAAAAAGGAATTAGGCACTCAGTTTAGTAACTGCAGGTCTTGAAAAGTCTTAAAAAGCATTTGTTTCAGTTTCCTCACAGAAAAAGGCATTAGAAATTATTTAAATTTCCTGCTGTAGGCAGTAATGGTAGTGATAAAATGTTTTTTTATCTGATGGCGGGCTGTTGCACACTTATAAGCTAAAGGGAGGATTGTTACGACAGTAGATTGTGCTCGCAGGAAGCTGTGTAATCTTTTTTGAAGAGTTTCAGTCGGCACCATCAGACCTGCAGCAAACACTGTCACAGCTCATTAACTCATAATGGGCAAGTGTTGTTTTATTTAATTTTAGCGAAAACTTAAATGAATTAATCTTTTTTTTTTATTGGTTGATACATCCAACCGTTTTATGATCGGATCCAGGTTGCATTAATTAAATTAATTATATCATTAGAAATCACTGTTATATCAACTACTCAGCCCGTGTTACCTTGAATTTGTAAAGAGAACTTTTTTCTCGCATGCCTCCATGGCGAACGAAGAATCAAAAAACTGAGAAAAGTCTTAATGACTTGAAGTAAATGGGGGCCGCGTTTCACAACAGCAAAACTATATCAAAACATCCGTTTACAAACTCTCACAACTCGTACAGTATAATCCAAGTCTCATAAATCCAGTCGTATGCTCACCATCTCCCAAACACATACATCTTCGCTAAAACCTCACTATTTAAAACACTTGGACTTGTCCGGTCTCGCATGGACGAGTAGGCGCCTGCGCAAGCGTGAGACTGTTAATGCCTAAATGTTCTTAGATGGTAAGATTTTGATGAAAATGCATGGTTTGCGAAGTAGCGAGCATACGACTGGATAAATGAGACTTGGATTATACTGCACGAGTTGTGAGAGAGAGAGACTTTACTCCATTTTTGGATTCTCCATTCACCGTGGAGGCATGTGAGAAAAACAAAGTTTTCTTCATGAATTCAAAGTAACACGGAGTGAGTAATTGATATACAAATCCTCATTTTGTGGGTGAAGTTTCATTCTATGTGGTATTAAGAAGGTTTTAAAATCTCTAAACTTAAATTTATGTTGCTGAACCCTTCACAGTGTGCAGCATCAATTGTTGCTACGGCGCAGTTATAGTCAGGATTGCCACATCATTCACAGATTGATTGTAAAAAAAAAAAAAAAAAAAAAATAGATCGACTTGATACTGTATATAGCCACACTCTCAGGTAGGTTAACTGTTTTTCAATCCAATTGCTCCTCAATGCTTCATTATCATTGTCCAAACTTGCATTTATGCCAGTTTTCTTTTGGCAAAGCTGCTCTGCTAATGTATTATAATGAAAACATTCACCAGCTAAAATATTCTTTCAAACTGGCATCGTTAAGCTTCTGCAGTTATAAAACACACAACCTAAAAAAAAAACTTTTGTAAAAGAGCAACATTTTGATAGCTTTTGGCAAACGTAACCTGCTCAGCGCAAAACATAAAAACTGCTTTGTTAGCTCGATGTAGTTGTAACTAAGATATTTTCCAGCAAAAATATCTTTTGTCACACACAGATTAGCCACCGCTGTTGGAAAGCTTTACCCAACACTGGTCGAGTGTTCGAGTCACTCAGTATGAGGTGAGGAAGTGCCGTTTGACAAGTAGACTCACTGCCCTGAATTTTTGTCTCCTAATGAACACATCTAGTGCTGTCGGGAAACACGGATCCTTACACAATGTTATTCCAGCTACATTATTCATTTAAAATTATGACAGTAATTTATTTTTGTGCCAACTGGCATTAAAACACCACTGGGGGATACCAGAGGAGTTCCAAATCTATTTCTAGTAGTTTTCATATCTAAAAAGGTCAGGTAGGGAGATTTCCACCAGCCAGCAATGGATTTGTCTCCTGATGTGTTCGTCCAGTCACCTAACTTTATCCTAGAGTGACTCTTTCGTGTTTCCAACACCTCAGGCAGCCAGTAGTAACTTGTAGCTGTAGAAACGAGACAAAATAACAGTAAATGAGTATATAAGCACCTTCAATCACAGCAGTTAGACCTGTAATGTCTCCTGCAGACTAAATAGTAAGTTTTTGGCATCCAAAGATGTCGCCCTTCACATGTACTGTAATAATGTTTGAAATGTGTATTGTGGCTCTTTTACCCATCCGCCCTGTCTCTCGCTTGCAGATGTGGCAGATGATGACGATGACATCTCTGATCAGGGCAGGGCTCAGTGGGTTGTCTCTCAGGAACACATCCAGCGGAGGAGGAGGGGGAGGGGCAGGGGCCACAGGCTCAGAAGGAGGAAGGCCCTGAGTCGATATGCGCCCGGGGGAGTCCGTGCCCGCCGCTGCGGACGCTGCAAAGGCTGTTTGATAGAGCAGGACTGCGCGAGGTGCATCAACTGCCGCGATAAGCCCAAGTTCGGGGGGCCCAACACCAAGCGGCAGTGTTGCATGTAAGTCGAACTAATCGCAAAGTCAGACTGTTGAGTTTACGGAGACTGGCTGGCGAATAGGCTGATTTTACTGCGCAGGATTTCTGTGTTGCCTTCCTCACACACCACTGGTGAGTTTTTGATGACAGTTTTTTCTACTGTCATTAAAAATTTACTTTGGGCGTGGAGAAGTCCGGTCAAGTGACAAAATGCCTCCATGCAGTCAATGCTGAAGTGCCTTAAACTTGCATTCTTTCTAATAGCCAGCAGGGGGCGACTCCTCTGGTTGCGAAAAAAGAGGTCTGATTGTATAGAAGTCTATGAGAAAATGACCCTACTTCTCACTTGATTTATTACCTCAGTAAACATTGTAGACATGAGTTTATGGTCTCAATCACTAGTTTCAAGTCTTCTTCAATACAGCATGATGTTCATTTAGTAAATTATGGTCCCATTTAGAGTCAAACAGACCATAAAGCAGGGTATGCTTTAGGGCGTGGCTACCTTGTGATTGACAGGTCGCTACCACAGCGCTGTCCGGTCTGGGAGTTGTCCGGGTTTTCGTCTTACAATTTTAACACTTTCAGTGTGTTTTCAGTTCATGAAAGTTAATATTAACATTTTGGTCCCCTAAAAATGTCTTATTCAGCATTCGGTTGTACTTTGCTCCAAAAAAACAAGATGGCGACAGCCAAATTGCCGAACTTGAGGCTTGGATCGTGGTCAACACAAACAAGTAAAAGTCGGATCATTTTGTCTTCTATAAAGACAAAAGGAAATCATTTGGGAAAAAATAGCAAGTACTCACATGATTAACATTTTGGCCTGGAGTGCTTAATTGAGTTCTGAAATGTTTCTGTAAGTGGTGCCTAAAGTACTATTTGCCTTCTAGGTTAAAAGCATTTTTGTAAATGAAACCTATAAATACTTTTATTTCTTTCCAGTAAAACATAATAAAAACAATCCAGTTAATGAAGGCAAGTCGACTCTTACAATTAAGCACATTCATAGATGTCCACCCCTTTAGACACTTTACCTTTTATATACAGTATAATTACATTTTACTATTTCTTCTTCCCCCAGATATAGGAAGTGTGACCGGATTGAGAAAGCGAAGATGGAACGCATCATCAAACCACTGAAACGTATGTCTCTTATTATTAGATGATGCTCCTGCTCTCATTTTTATCTCTGAGTGAATATTTCATTTTCAAATGAATTATCTAAAACAAATTAAACAACATATCCAAATATTTATCGTGGGGCTCCTTGTTCTCAGTCACGGCGAGGCGGTATACGGGCTCCGTGTCGAGCAGTGATGAACAGAACTGGACACTTGAAGGCGCAGGCGAGGGATCGTCCTCGATGGCGCTTGGAGTCAGGAAACACTCTCTGCGTAACATCACGCCACGCTCCTACAGCAGCCTGCTGAAGTCTGAATCTGAGGAAGAAGAGGGAGAAGAAAAAGTTAAGGCAGAAAAATCGCCAGTCAAGCCATCTGTAGCTGCTGCTAGCAACCAAGGTAACGACTCAAACCTCTCGGTGTGTCTTTACTTGTCACTGCATTGCTTTTGCAGATATTGGAGCAGATAGTGGCTTGAAGATCTCTGATGTTAGTTTCAGAGCTTTTTTGCATGGAGCATATCACAAAAAAACCCTGTGACACACGTTGAGGGACGGCCCCCTCATTTGCATAATAAGGCAGAAATGTATAAAGAAAAGAATACAGAAATAAATAAGTTTGGCGAAATAAATAGTGGGGGGAAATGCAAAGGGAAATAAATAAATAAATGCATAAATACAGACATTTAAAATAAATATAAAATAAATAACTAATAAATGCAAAAATAAATAAATACATTTCAAAAGTAATAAAAATAAATACATAAATAAAAGGGAAAATTAAATAGAATAAATAAATAAATAAGGGAATTAATACAAAGATAAATAAAGAAGCAAATTAAAACAGACATTTATGTTAATTTAATTTAATTTATGTCACATTTTATCAATTAATTAATGGCTACATTTAATGACATTTATTTATTTATCAAGTCATTTATTTACTCATTCATTTATGTTTTATTTTGGCAGGTTCCGTCCTCCATAGATTCCAGTATATTTTCATTTCCGGCAGGAGACCTTTGATTCATGTCATCTTATGGTGCCTGACACCAACAGGGGGCGTTGGATAGTGAAATGAAAGATTTGGGGGCTATAAAACAGTTTTTATAATGAAGTGACAAAGTATTGCATTACGCACACTACAGTATGTAGAGAGTTGCACGGTAACTGATTTTTCTTTCCAAAAATGTAACTACACATAGATACCTACAAGGATTGTGTTGGACAGCTAACTATATCCACTGGCCTGTTTGTGTAGCGTGGGCTGATGGAGAAAACGACATGGAGCAAGTTGAAGAAAGGCTAGTCAAATTAGCTCGCCCTCATCTAGGAAAGTCATTTCCAATGCAAACATCTTCTTGGCTACAGTTTCTACTGGTCTTAATCACAAAGTAAATGTGACATAATGTAAACTTAATCAACTTAAATGTTTGAACTGGTGAAGCCCACTCAAACTTTACAGTGAATCACCCTCAATGCTATGTGAGAAGTTATGTCCACACATCGATGCAGTAGAATCAAAATTGTATCTTAGATCCGTGTCTCTTCTTTTGGAGATCTCGCTCCTGATGATTGCGGATGGCTGCCAGACGACCCTTCGATCGAGGCGGTGAAGCCTCGCCGGCTGTTCTCCAAAGGAGGTGGGGGCAGACCCAGAGCTAACAAGGTAAAAACATCCAGCACACTTTCCTCCTCACTTCCAGCGTTCCACCTGATCAAACCTGGGTCAAATTGCATTTTTGGAAAATGTTTTTTGCTTCTATTGGTAGTCTGTTAAATTTACAGATAGGTGCTGCTGTTAAAAAAAACAGTTAAAATCATTTATTTCTCAAACTAAATTTGTCAGTTTACCTTAAGTGATTTTCTGACAATCTGAATAACAAACACAAATGTTTCCAAGTAACACTTTGCCCAGGTCTGCATCTCACTTACAGTTTATTTCACATTTTAATTTAATCATCTGTGTTGGAATGAGTGAGTCTAATCTTTCAAATTCATCCTTGCTAATCTTCTGTTTCTGACTTAACTTCCTCCTTCATATTAAATACCTCGCAAGTGCATAAGCTCATGTTTTATAAAATATAGATTGAGGAACTGGAAGGAAAAACTCATGTCATGTTTAAAGGACTAGTATGTAGGATTTGGTGGCATCTTGCGGTTGCAGAATGATATAAACGGCT
This sequence comes from Sebastolobus alascanus, assembly GCA_916701645.2. NCBI lineage: Eukaryota > Metazoa > Chordata > Actinopteri > Perciformes > Sebastidae > Sebastolobus > Sebastolobus alascanus. The sequence continues at coordinate 666,379 of CAKAOJ020000274.1, forward strand.
CATTCTGAGCTAACGAAAAAAACACAATGATTCTCAGTTTCAGGTTTTTATACACTAATGAAAACATAATAATGAATATTATATTCCATTTCTGCCAATAGATACCCCTACACATTGGTCCTTTAAAATATGCATTTTTACTTTACAAATTTAGCCCACATGAGTTTTTCTTCTGTGATCATACATCTACAGTACAGCATTATACACACACACATGGTCATCACAACGGGGCCCAAGATTCAGAAAATAGAAATAAATGACCTCACATTCCATAAGTGTGAGCATTAAACAAGCAAAATAACAAAAAAAATAACTATATATTATCAATTTAAATCAGAGATTTTCTCATGAAAGTAGCACCACTTCAAATTGGTAACAATAAACAGACAAAAACTGCAACTGCAAGTAACGATTATTTTCATTGTCGATTAATCAGTCGATTATTTTCTCGATCAATCGATTAGTTGTTTGGTCTGTAAAATGTCAGAAAATGGTGAAAAATGTTGATCAGTGTTTCCAAAAGCCCAAGGTGACGTCCTCAAATGTCTTGTTTTGTCCACAACTCAAAGACATTCAGTTTACTGTTATAGAGGAGGAAAGAAACCAGAAAATATTCACATTTAAGAAGCTGGAATCAAAATTTTTCATTGTTTTCTTTTGTTGTTTTTTTTAAATTACTCAAACCGATTAATCGATTGTCAAAATAGTTGGCGATTAATTTAATAGTTGACAACTAATCGATTAATTGTTGCAGCTCAGTGATCATGAGTCCAGTTTCACTTTGAGAAATCCCGTAATGCAATAAAATAATTTAAAAACCTAACTAACAATAATAGTATAAGCCTTTTGGTAACAAGTATATTTTATGATTACGTTGATCATCAGTATAACTGATCAGTAAAATGATTTCAATGTTGAAAGGCTGTTATGCTACAAGATAACTTGAGCTACGATGAAGCATAAATAAATCTTGGTTTTGCTGGCTGACTCTCTGCTTCTTGCTTGTTCTAGTTGGCGTGTACATTTGACTTCTTCAAATCACATGCCGATCTAATCAAGCAAACTCGTGAATTAGTCCGCTGTCAAAGCTCTGTCTTGAAAGAATGACACATGATTTTTGCTTATTTTTTACCTTTAAAACTGCATTGCTTGAATCCTCTGACATTCTTCATGAGAAATTCCCCTAATATGTATGTATAGACGTTGCTTCCTATCGTTGAATTTATCCCCATCTGTGTTTGTTGATTGCAAATCGATAATGCATGCTGGTTTTGTCAAGTTATCATGACATGTACCCATGCAAAAAAAACAGTGCATACGTCTTAAAATTTGAAACCTCATGGCGACTGTCTGCTGCTCCTCATTGATGATTGACTCATTGGATTTTGGTGCCACAAGCCAATAACTCCATCTTCCTCCTCCTTCACACACCAGCAACAAAGGAAGCACCATATTTTGAAGACGAGAATAAAGAGGAAGCAAGTACACAAAATCATCAACATGTGGTCTATACGAGTGGCGTTGTAAACAAAGCGACAAGTGGTTTCCTGGTTTCGCCCAATTTATGGGTTAGCTGCAGATTTGTGCACAGTGCTCACTACAGTGTAGGATTCTTAGCAGAATGTTAACAGACATGGTTGTGGTAAATATGCTGTTGGGTGCAAAAGGCATGTTTAGACCTTTTAATAAAACAACTTATTTACAGGTTATTGGGGGAGACCCACTGTTCAGGAAATGCTGGTTTATAATACAACATGCATATAATATCTAATTGGAGTACCTGCATGAAGTCATGTAGTCACGCATGCACCTTAGAAAATGCACAATATCTGCGTGTGCAGTTCATGCTAGGCCCCTCTAAACACACTGTATGTTAGGGCTGCACAATTAATCAAAATTTAATCGAAATCGAAATATTATATATTTGTTAAAGGCAAAATGCGTATCAAAACACCATTTTAAGTTGAATATCGTGGTGCTGCAGAGATGTCCTGGCCTACACATCATATTCCATAGACTTAAGAAAACATCTTTGTTTGGTACAGATCCTCACAATAATCAAACCATAATCATTTTAATAAGTCATATCACAATTGCAATATCAGTCAAAATAATCGCGATTAGATATTTTTTCAAAATCGTGCAGCCCTACTGTATGTGTGCAGGTGGCAAAATTTAAAGTAAAGCTGCAGTAAGTGGGTTCATGGCATTTTTACTGCTGTCTGGAAGTGTGACTTAAGACTTTAAATAAAAAAGTCATCTTAACACAAACTAGAAATTACAGATATCATTAAGACCCTTATAACATAGGATCTACTATAAATATATTCTAGCAATCTTGCAGAAATGCATGTAAATCAGTAGCACACTGCGTATTGCACAGGGAAAATAGGCAAGCTTTCTTCTGAATCTAACAAACAGAGAAAAACACCAGGCATCTTACTGTGGACTCTTTCCTTGTTTTTTTGGAATGAAATCAATACAACATCTGCTCTAATTTTTACTCCGTATCAACCTCAAATCTGCATTTCCAGGTGTAGTGATAGGGAGGTGTAAATCTATCATTTTTAATGTTTTTTACTCGCATAAAAGTCGATAATGTCTCTCATGTTCTCATGCTATCTGCCTATTTGCATTGTACAGCTTACACGTAAGAGATGTCAGCCTTTTTTTAATGACACTAAACATGACAAATTATTTGCTAGTGGTTATAGTATATTGACAGAAATTTCTCATTAAGTGTTAATGCTAGTTGTTTTGTTTTTATGATTACCTAGCGGTCTTTGAACTGGATACATGCATACTTTACTCCCAAGCCACACCTCTGTGTGTGTCTCTACTGCTGCTCAATGCATCTTCTTTACCTTTTCTTACCTTTCTTATTCCTGGCTAACGTTCTCAAAGTCATAGCACTCCTCTCCTTTTCTGTCACTTTGGCTGCTGCCGGTCGCCGCCTCTGCATGTCACTAGTGTTTCGTGTCACTTTGGAACCTGTCGTGCTGGTTGGCTTAGGCAGTCCCCTCCTCCACAGGAACAGGAGAACACGGAGATGGAGCCCAGAGAAAGTTTACCAGAAACCAGCCCACCCAGAAGCCCAATGCCGAAGCTGCAGAAGCAGCTACAAATACACTTACACCGTCTGCCTGATTTTATCCTGCAGTCTGCTCGGCCTTTGCCAGAGCAGAGTCCCCAGAGTCCGGATCTGTGTGTTGCACAGTTGCATCCAGTATTGGCCCAGCTTTTAAAGCAGCCTGCTATTTCAGTTCCATCACATTCCACACCACAGTGTCCTCCAGAACTGTCCCAGCCTGTAACGCATCCCGCTTCTCCACTTTCAACGCATCCTATAACAGACTCTAAACAGAAATCTCTGCTGTTGCGTTTGCACCGCTTGCCCCAGACTCTGGTGCAGTCAGCATTGCATTTGCACAAATGTATATCATCGCCATCTCAACAGCGTCCCCAGTCCGTGACAGAGGTTCCGTCAAAGTTGTGTTTTCAGGAACACCCAGAGTCTGAGGTGCGGTACCCAGATGTTTTGACTGAGACACACAGAGCTAACAAAGACAAAACTGTTCAAGTGCTCCCTCAGACTGTTGATCCACACACAGAGTTACAGGAGGGCACGCAAGAGGAGCAGGAGGACAGACGAGGGCATCGGCCTGAAGAGGAGGAGGAGGACGACGGTTCTGTAAAAGAGACGGTGCTGCAACACTGTCCCACCACTGACAAACACTATGTCCTTCGTTCCCAGAATCCTGCAGAGTGTGCGTCTGGGAACGCCCTGACTGGGTTAACTAACGGGTTTCCCCAAAAGGGCTTGTTGCAGAACAAGTACAAGATTCGCGTGGACTTCAAGGTGAGTTTTTGCTCTTGTGTTGGGTGGCATTTATATTAGGGTTGGGCGAATTGTTAAAATTTTCCAATCGGCCATCGTCGGCCCAACAACCGGCAGTTGACGATATATTCGCGCAGGTGTGTGCCCTCCCCGCTGCCGTAGTGTCAGCTGGGTGATTCAGCTGTTCTAGCGGCGGAGCATCATTAAAAAACATATCATTCAAACTTGACAGAAACAATCACCAACTCTGGTTTGGTTGAAATAAACCCTTAATTATCTGAGTTAGAAGTGAAAATAAGCCGGCTCTACATGTTGTTTCCCACCCACGCTGTCTCTCTCTCTGCCCTGCTGGGCAGCAGCAGAGCGGCTCTCGCTCTTCGGAGGTGGACCATTAAATTAACAAAATAAAATGACAAACCTCGTCCAAAAAAACATCCGGCGATGTACTCAGCCATCCGCCGATAGCCGATATATTCGTCCAATCACCCAACCCTAATTTATATATTAAAATGCTTTCATCCAGGTGTTAGAACTAAAAAGGACTTGAGAAAATTGCATGTTTATTACTGTGACATGTTGAGGACCAGCCATGCTACTAGTAGTTGTTATGGGATCATTATGAAGCTGTTTATTTTTATAAGTTTAACTCACGTTAATGAGCGCATGCATCATCAGTCTACAATAGGAGAAACTGATGGCTTTCCTCTTACTTTCTTCTTCTTTCCTTGTGTCTACCAGGAGGACTGTGCTGTCCAGAACGTCTGGCTAATGGGCGGCCTCAGCGTCCTCACGTCTCTCCCTTCCACACCACAACCCGTCTGTCTGCTCTGCGCCAGTAAAGGACGCCATGAGGTAATTCTTTACCAGAGCTCGAATATTGTTACTGATACTAACGGCGTGCTGAGAAACGTTGCCGTTCTTTCCGTTCACATTTTACTCTTCGTATCTCCAAGCCCATGTTTGCTTTAAGTTTGTGTTTTGGTGCTCTGCAGTGCCAACAATAACACTTTTGTTTCACGCTTCCATCAGATGATATTCTGCCAGATCTGCTGTGAGCCTTTCCACAGTTTCTGCCTCTCGCCGGAGGAGCGCCCCCAGAAGGAGAACAAGGAGAACTGGTGCTGCAGGCGCTGCAAATTCTGTCACGTGTGTGGCCGTCGAAGCAAGAGCTCAAAGGTATGCAACCCAGCATCAATCATAGTGTGATGTAAAACCCCAAAAGTTGCCTAAATATGTTAAAGAATAGTTTCACAATTTTTATGAACTTAGAACTAAGACTTTTGTATTAAAAGTCCGTATTAATACAATAGTCGGGTTCAATGTGAAACAAGATTCACTTGCTGTAATCATTCCTCCTGTTGACTTGCAAAATGGTGAACCTATCCTTTAAATTGGGTTACATTTACAACCACATGAGCAATAGGCATGACAGAAAAGATTTTATTTAATTGCAAATGACACATACACATTGGCAATTCATTCTTATAGAGTTAAATTTTGCCGTATAGAATTTATTTTAGAGAAAGAGAAATATATAGATGGAAAGTGTCTTTGTGGGACATGAACATTCTATTAAGATTATCTTTTATGTTGTAGCATATTTGCAAATTTGAGAGTGATGACATGCCGAAGAGTTGTTATTCAAAGAATTGCCCCATTAATTAACTCATAATTAATGTACGTTTCCGTTTGTTTCCTCTCTAGCCTGTGTTGCAGTGTAGGAGATGCCAAACCTCCTACCACCCTTCCTGCTTGGGACCAACTTACCCGAAGCCTATGAACTGCAGCATGCCTTGGGTAATTGCTTTAAAATATATAGTAATGTCTTTTGCCGCGTCCTAGGGATATCAAGACATAAATCCTAAAAATAATTATATATGTTACACAGAAGTGTATGTAAGTGTCAAGAATGTCATCACACTACATCATGGACGATTTATGGGTTTTGTATTCAGTGTGAACCACCGTAGGGCCTCACGTTTGCTGTTTTGTGACATTGTTGTGTTTGTGCAGGTGTGCATGACATGCATTCGGTGTAAAAGCTGCGGCGTGACCCCTGGAAAGTCCTGGGACTTGGCCTGGAACCACGAGCAGGACCTCTGTTCTGACTGCACTTCTCTCCATGCAAAAGGTGAGACCTCTGAGAGACACCAGTGTTTTCTGAAGGCTTTGTAGTCATATTTCTGAATGCTCACTAAATACACGGTTCAATGTTTGGAAACCTAACCAAACGGATGGATGTCATGGATTTGTATGCATAGTGCATATGCGTTTAAAGTTCAATTGCGTGGCACAAGAAATGGATGATGTGACTGATACATGATCTGTATCAACATCAGGTAACTTCTGCACCATCTGCCACAAATGCTACAACGACAACAGCCAACACACACAGATGGTTCAGTGTTCAGCGTGCAGCCACTGGATTCATCACACATGCGAAGGACTTTCGGGTGAGAAACACTCTGATTTATTCATAAATGAAGTTTCAAAGTGATCCAGAGTTTTCATTCCAACCAAACACTAATAAATTCCTGGTTAATGTTTCGTAAGATATACACCATCTTAAGTTACAGTTTATGGGAGAATATAGTCATTTTTAATGTGAGAATGAATCAAATTTTGCACAATAAAACATCTGTTGATGCATTTAAAAGAATCCAAGAGCACATGATTTAATTTCAACTACATCTTAGTTACTTAAAGAGGGACATAAACGCTTCGAGACCAAATTTTAATAAATAATGATTCTTAGACTATTTAAACATGTAGAACACAATATTTCAGATCTGATCTTTATCAACGTTTTAGCCTCTAAAATGTATCTGTTTTGTCATTACAGATGAGCTGTTTGGGTTGATGTCAAGCAAACCAGAAGAAGTTCCTTTCACCTGCTCCCCCTGCAGCCAGCAAAAAACTGAACACAGCAGCTTGAAGGAGGAGCTGCAGAGCAGGCTGATAGCCGGGCTGGAGGAGGTGCTCACTGGCCTCCTGTCTGACGATGCCACACAGCACCTCCTTGTGTGTAAAGTGGTAAGAGCTTATCCAGATAATATCCCCAAAAATCTTATAATTAACAGTAATAAACAAAACAAAATAAGCCCTTGCCTTCCCTTAAGATCATCCTAATATGTTTTGTTTCTAAGTGTATTATTATTTTTCGGTCATTTCTACCAATAGAATTAGTCCTCTTATTTTAACTGTTGTTTTTGTGTTTCAGTGTCGGGAATCAAACAACACACAATTTGTCAGGGAACAGCAACCAGTGTGTGATCTACAAACCATGGAGAAGAAGTTTAAAGGGGGCGGTTACACCACGATAGTGAGTATATTCTTCCTGATAATCTGCTCAGAGCAGCTCTTTCCTGTTTTTATTCCTGTGTATGTACCAAAGCAGTCAGTAATAAATAGGATACAGCAAGTGTTGCCACATTCAGCTAAGACAAATTCATAAAAATGGTAATGAAATCACTCGTGTTGTTGTTTTTCTGGAACCCACTCTTGTGAGATACTCGTGATTGCATTTCTGACCTCCTTTTTCCTCCCTTCTCGCTCCCTCAGAAAGCTTTCCATGCGGATGTCGTCTCTGTGATGAGGAAGTGGCTGAAGGAGGAGGAGCTTCTCCCCGAGGACCAGAGACCGACCAGTCAGGCCAGGGCACGCTATGTCAAAGTAAGCTTCCCTCCCAAATCTCCCACGGTTTGTGTTCCATTTTTAGAGACCCACATTTCATTGATTTCCAATGGAAATCTACTTTTTTTTACTGGCTTCATGGTTAACTTCCTCTGGTTTGACGTGTGGAGTTGAGTCATTAAACAAATAGACTATAAAAAGACTGTTTGAGTAATATGTTGTCCAAAATGCCCAAGAATAGACACAGTTATTCACAATCATTTTAAATTGAATTTTCTTTTTCTTGCAGGTGATTGAGCAGGTGTTCAGTTGGTTTCCTGCAAGCCATCTGAAAAAGTGGAACTCATTCTCTGAGGAATTCCCATGGTAATAACCAAAATTATTATTCCCTCAATATATACACATGAATTATTCCCTCATTATGTATATTTGAGCTTCATGGCACAGATGAATCTTTAGGTGCGTGTTTAGTCAAATAACTTACAGAGAATAAAAGTGTCACTCTGCCCTCAGTCTTACAGTCTTTATCCTTCACTCTGTAGTGGCATGCTCCCTGAGGCGGTCCTCCCGCCATCCAAGGAGCACAACTATGCTCAGTGGCTGGAAAGGACATACCAGCCCAAAGAGTCCAGGGGCCCACAGGCGGGGAAAACGGACTCGGTCACTACACAGCAGTCTGTTGTATCGCACAGGCGCCCTCTGTATTCACATGGTATGGAAGCTATTGTAGCCTCTCTCCAATCTACAGGTTTCACATGTGCAAATGCAAAAAGTGTGCAATTTTATATTATTTTGGCCAATAATACTAGTAATTTACTAACACTAGTAGTTTTCTTAGCCTTGTACATTCTTGTCAGAAGGAAATATATATATATATATATATATATATATATATATATATATATATATAGTGTATGAATGGGTGAATGAGAGTCAAATTGTAAAGCACTTTGTCCGGTAAGATAGAAAGGTGCTATAGAAATGCAGTCCAAGGTTATAACAAGTTAATCATAGATACATTATTTATTCTAGGGATGGTGATGGTTCTCTTAACACTGGTGTTGTGTTAGAAAAATAAACTTGTCGATCTCAAAATATCATTTTTCCTCTTCACATTTTTGCATTTGTAAGAGTAATATTATCGGATATCGTGTCAAACGGATAATTATCCGTTATTGCGGCCCTCAAATGCCGCATCGGTACATCTCTACCTATTTTTGCTTTCTCGGGGTTAAAATAATACGTATATGTTCATCTGGTCCTATTTCTTTCTCACAGCTGTAAAGAGTGATCTGGAAACCACCAACACTGAAGATATGAGGCAGTGTGCCCTGTGCCAACAAAATGGAGACTTTGCTCCCAAGGTGAGTTTAGCTGTCTTACTGTGTTCATCATCCATGAATCTGCACATTGTTTCCTTGATTAATCACTTGGTCTACAACACATTAGAAAGTGGTAAAAAAAAAAAAAAAAAAAAAGCGCCTATCACTATATCACTACTTCCTACAGTCCTTGTTGACTTCTTTTTTTTGGTCTGACGAGCAGTTCAAAGATATTCAACCAATAGTTTCAGCTCCACTCGCTGCATGTCACATAAAAAGTCAAATACTTGAGCACAGAAAAAGTATACATCGTGTTTGCAGCGACTGAGACATTAAATGTTCTGCATGTTATCTTACGGTATAAAAACGGCCACTCTACTGCTCATTACGTGATGTGAATGTATTTTCCTCCTGACAGGATTCCGGACGGCTGTTGTACTTGGGACAGAACGAGTGGGCCCACATTAACTGCTGCCTCTGGTCTGCAGAGGTGTATGAGGAGAACAGTGCTCTGTTGCAAGTGCACAGCGCCGTCTCAAGAGGGCGCCACCTGGTAAGATGTTACCTGGAAATAAAATACATGTTTCTTGTAGCTAGATGTTTATTCGTTGAGTGTTGTAGGATTAGCACAAGTTGCATAACTCTGTGATTAAACATGTGTGAAAAGTATTATATGATGAAGTCCTTTTTATTTTTGTCCTTCATTCTGCAGCGTTGTGACCGTTGTGGGCAGTCGGGAGCCACCGTGGGCTGCTGCCTCTCCACCTGCCAGAGTAATTTCCACTTCATGTGTGCTCGTGCCCAGAACTGTGTGTTTCAGCTGGACAGGAAGGTGTACTGCTTCAAACACAGGGATCTTGTCAGTGCGAAGGTATAGACACAATTTCCCCCTAAACGTCTCTTTTATTTGTCTTATAGTTAGAAGTTAACATGTTTGTCAGAGGGGGGGGAGCGTTACTCTTTCAGTTTACCCACTCACACCTCACACCTGCTGATTTTCTCCGCATTGTATTGATTTACCGTTTACCATATTCGTCCAGCTGGTGTCTGGGAAAGGGTTCGAAGTGCCTCGGCGGGTGTACGTGGACTTTGATGGGATCAATCTCAGAAGAAAGTTCCTCACAGGCCTTGACCCAGCTACCATAAACATGACCATAGGTAAGAATACCTCGTCTGTTGTTGGTTTGAGCCGCTTGACTCATGTACAGGTCGTGTGACTCCATAACGGGATGAAATCAGACTGCCTTTAACGTGCTGAAACGTGTTGTGTCTTTCTTTTCTCAGGCTCTCTGCAGATTCAGAAACTTGGTGTGTTGTCAGAGCTGTCGCCAAATGGGAGGATGCTGTATCCTGTTGGCTATCAGTAAGTGCTCATTGTCATTATACAACCAGCAGCCTTATCTCTCAGTATGTTCGTTACTAAAAACCCAAATACTTTGTAGGACTTCATTCATGATTCTTTTGGGAACTTTGGTGCTGAATGTAGCATAATTATTGTTCTCAAAATGACTTGAAATGACTTGTGTTTGGGTATTACTCCTCTTTTTGTTCATTTACACAAACACATTCTTCTTCTTCCCTGCCTTTTCCAGATGTTCTCGGTTGTACTGGAGCACCGTGGACCCCCGCAGACGCTGCAAGTATACCTGTAAGGTGACAGAAGTTAGCACGCCTCTCCCTGGTGAGGAGCAAGATCCGAGGTGGGACCGAGAAGAGAATCACACCATAGTCCACAGCCCCAACCACCACAGAGGTCAGCAGGAACTTTATATTTTTTTACCTTGTGTAACCTTATAAAAGCTACCAAGCCCATAAAGTGATTAGGCACCATTAAAACTGATCCAACTGTTGTTTTGGTTTCCCTGAAATGTTTCTTTTGCACCGTAAACAGTAGAACTTGAGTACTTCTGGTCATATTTATGACCTGTTGAGTTGCACTGTGGTTGTATTTGTTTGACACCTTTTCTTCTTTGCCAGATATGGAGCCCCTGGAATGTTTAAGTTCTTCCTCCAGCCCAATAAAGTCCACTACTTCATCACCCAACTCTAAACAGCACAGCACACCTGGATCCAAAAGTCCTGGTTACACACAGACCAGGAGACCAGCAGGAGGATCATCTCGACCTCTTCCATCTCCAGGTAGTTTAAGATGTTGGAAAATAGATTTTTTTAGGGCAGGGACAATACACCTACAGTATCTCCTGATTCAATACTATCATGATACTTGGGTGTCGATTCGATATGTATTGCCATTCGATATTACGATTTATTGAGATTTTTGTTAACTTTTTTAACACTAGACCATGGAGAAAAAGTTGAATCATACACTTCTAGGGACTTTTACTTTTGAAAATCTCTAAATTGATTCAGTAAAAAGCTTTGATTTTCAGCATGTATGTAGTCAAAGATGTCCTGAAGTCAAATATATCAGTCATTGTCAGGCATTATTTATCAAAATTAAAGAATAGACATTTCCCTCACAAACGAGTGGTATTTTCTTTTTAATGTATAAGGGACGTGTAATGTTTTATACTTCTGGTGAATACAAACCATTACATCTTATTTCTATATACTGTATGTATTTTACTTATACAGCTCCCATTGTTAAAACCTTATTTTGAGAAACAGATGTAGGCACACGTGTACACTTCCGCTAACTTCGCCAAGTCCGTCGCTAGCTCTGCTATCAGGTCCGTTCTCTTTATATTTACCCCTATAAATTAGCATTGTTGCCACTTCTTCACTCTGTTATTTGCTCCTCTCAGGGTCCGTTCTTCCCAAATCGCATCACATCCTGACATTGAGGGACCTGGATGACACCCGTCGGCCTCGCAGGCTCTCATCAAGAAGCCGCTGCAGTTCCTCGCCAACAGACAGCGACCCGTCTGTACCGATGACCCTCCGCTCTGGTGGCACCGTCCACTCCAGATGTGCCCTGTTCAGCTCCCCTCCGAGGTCGTCTGGGAATCTGGGAGCAGCGTCGCCGCCTCTGTCGCGACAAAACTCAACATCGCCGGTCTGGAGCTCCCCGCCTCGGTCCAACTCCAGCATTTCTGCGGGGCTGTCGCCTCGGAGAGGAGCCATCAGTCACTCCCCCAGAGGGAGGCAGAACTTTAAAATCACCACTCCAGTTTCTGCAGAGGTTCCCCAAGACTTCCTTGCATCGTCTGAGGCGGAAGACGCGGCAGTGGCCACGACCAACGGGATCTCATTAGCCCCCGATAACCTGGAAGAGGAGGTAGCCCACCTGATGGCCCAGGAGCTGCCGTACACTGTGTTCGACACCGACACGGAGGTGGCGGTGGCCTCCATGCTGAACGCCAAGCTCGAGTTTGACGAGGCTCTGCTCACCGAGAACGTGGCGCTTCACTGTGGAGCTCAAGGCGGGAGGGGAGAGGTGGAAGGCGTAGTGCAAGATGTGGAAATGCAGGCAGATAATCGGGAGAATGAAGACGAAGACTCGAGCCATTACTTGAAATTTTCCCGCACGGTGGTGTGCGACGCGTCCTGCAGCTCAGACGCCTCGGGTCAGCTCACTTCAACGCAGTCGATCTCGCAGTTAGACGGAGCGGACGGCGGGTCGGAGAGCGATGAAAGCGAGGCGGTCGAGGATGAAGCTCGGGACATAAAAGGAGAAGACGGAGAGAGTAAGATTCACACCAACCTTAATACACCTACGAAACAGCTGACAGTCGCTCTACAGAGGCTGGAGCCAATCTACACCGTGTCGAGGTCGCCAACTGAGCCAGAGTTTCAGGAAAATCTCTCACCATCTGATGCTCTTGAAGCCTGTTATGGAAACGACGATGTGTCAGTTCAGGAGGAAGAAGTCCCGATGAGCTCTGAATCGCCAACATCTAAAAGTGATGTGTTTTTGGATTCCGCTACGGGCCATTTTGTGTCCGCTGAAGACGGCACTGTGGTGTGCCTAAAGAACAGGGAAGTTGGCAACAATTACGACAACAGCTCATCGACCGACTCCGTTGAAGGATTTAAAGATGATTTGAATGACCCTGACTACTCTCCAGAGCGTTCTCCATCTCCAGAGCGTAAAGCCAAAAGATCTCCCACGGTGCCGATGAAAACCATCGTCGTGAAGACAAAACGTCCAGCATCAAACCTCAAACGCTTGTCGCCAAAACCGTGTCTTCCGCAGCAGCGCAAACTCAAACTGGTGCTGCCCTCTCAACCTGCACAGGCTGCATATAACGCATCAGCTTCCCCCGCTGCTGCTGCCGCCGCCACCGTTTGCGTAGTTCCACGCACCGTCACCTCCCCTATTGTGATCAACGGTTTAAACGTACCTATTCAGGCCGGCGCCTCGCAGAGCAGAACCATCGCTATTCGCTTGGACAACTCGAGGAGTCAGCAGCAAGTCGCGGTTCAGAATCAAGCCGCCGCAGCCACCAGCTCGCCTCCTTCCCCTCAGGTCCTACTGGTCAACCGCCAAGGTCAGATTCTGATCAAAGACCCGAGATCCAACACGTATCAGTCGCTCAGTACGAACTCTCCCACGTACAATAAAATAAGCCAGATAGCCAAGATGCTCCACAGCGGCAACGCCTTGCAGCGCTCGGTCCCTCGAGTTATAATAAGGCCTCGCGCCAACGTCTCTGCCACAAACGTCCCCTCCGCCGGCAACAACGCGACAACATCCCAGAAAAAAATCATCGTTAGAGTCGTGCCTGTGAAAAGCATCGTGGCTCCGGCTCCCACAGCTCCGGTCAGCGTGCCGAGTGTTCCCGACACGGCTTTCTCCAGCATTGAAGAAAGCACAGCCCAGGCTATTATAGACAGAGCCATGGCTACCCACCGCGACGAGCCAAAGACAACACCCATCATCCTCAGAAAAGCTCGCCGGCCAAAGGCCAGACATCGAAGAGCGTCCCAGTTTGAGGAGGACGCAGAGGTCTCGGATCAGTCTCCAGCTGCACCTTTAGAGTCCCCCAGCGGTTCCCTCAATGAACCAGATTTGAACCTGCAACCAACACCTGCGTCATCACGCCCCCAGGTGAGGGTCAAGAGAGTGTCGTCGGTGTCTGAGCGGCCCTCCAGGAAGAAATCCAAGATGGACTTCTTGAGGGATCCCTCGAGTGAGCTGGATGATGTTGATGATGCCAGGTATTCAAAGATTTCATTTCTTTCTGTAGTTGTTTTTACTGTAGTGTACAAGAGTGTGTAAGATTATGAAAAAAACTACCAAATGACAGGAGTGCATGTTTAAAAAAATAACTTGGGATAAACTATTATTCGGGCTGCAGCTGTTGCCTATTCTCATAGCTGGGTTAGTTGTGAGATATTGTGTGATATTTTGAATTTTCTGCATGACGTTACCTTTACCTTTTGCGCTATTTGCATAATTTTAAACCTTAACAAAAATATAAAAAATGTCACCTGTCTATTTTCATGCTGTCATCTGTAAGATTCTTGGTAGGTTCACTTAGCAAGCCTGTTTATTATGGCTGTCCTCGACCAGAGAAATTCTTAGTTGACAAACACTCATACGATTTTGTCTTCTAATTATTTAGTTGATTTAATCGCCAAAACTTAGTTTCTCCACAAAGTTTCACACAAAAGCACCACTTAAAATCTTGTGTTTACCAGAGATGAGCTCATAAGTTTCTTAGAAATAAGTCATTCAGCATGAAAAAAGCATAAAAAATACTAATCGACCAATTAGTCGACTAAGAGGGGGCAGCCCTACTGTCTGTTGGCGTGTATTGTTGTTGCGGTGCATTAATATGTACGCTTTGACAACCCTGATGAAGTTAACAGCAACTGTACTGTTATGTTTCTCTCAGGAAGTCTCAGGAATCAGTGTAGGAAGTCAGAAAAATGTTTCTTGTTTTCTTCAGCAGACCGAGCGGTGTGAGAATGAAAGCTCCAACAATGACGGATATCCTCGATATGGACCAGGAGAAGATGTCGCATGAGCCCGAGCAGTTAAGGATTACCGCTCCACCACCACCTCCTACACCCTCCAGGTTAGTTCATCTTAAAGGGACCCTCATTAAGTTGTTACTCTGCTATGAAGTAACAAATAGGTAAACGATTAGTGTCAGGTTACATGAATTTAAAGATCAATTTTAACCACCTCCGTGTTTGAGAAATAGAAATGTAAGACCATTTTATTTTTAAATGGAGAAAATTTTGCATCACCAGCTATTTAAGTACGTTTTAAAGCAACATTATGTTTCAAACAATTTAGTTCCTCAACAAGTAGTATTTCTTGCCAAAACAAGCTTAATTTCGGAGTTGAACGAAAGGCATACCTTTTCTGAACCTGCCCATAAATTATTAAAATGAGTTTTATTATTTTTTCCTCAAATGTTTTCTCGTACTCACATTTATTGTTTATTCTTTTACTTATTTGTTTGTCCTTTCTGCTCAGTTATCCTCAGGTTGAGAGTCCACCTTCACGCGCACAAGCCAACAGTCTCATTCCGGGTAATTCACACATGTGGGTCAGCGCTGGCCACGGAGACCTCTCCGAATGGGGCCCTTATTCAGGTTTGTAACTAAACGTTATACGTTTATTTGTTTGGATTTCCATTAGTTGTCACCAGCGCAACAGCTGCTCTTCCTGGCGTTGACAGGGGAAAAAAAGCAATTTTATGTAATTAAATGTGGAAACAATCATTAGATCTTTTTTTTTTTTTCACACTTACAAGTGATATCTGTCATTATAAAAACATTTCCAAAAGCCATTCAGAGACTAAACCCCTTGTATCGTGACGATTTGAGATGATATCTTGCTCTTAAATTTGCAAGACAAATTCTAGTTATTAATAATCTCATTTTATAGTTGTTTAATTATTTAAAAGGTATCATTGCTTTTCAGTTAATGTTGTATGTAACCTTTTTTTTTTTTGCAATTACAACTCATTTGATTCTACAGGTTTTAGCTCAGATGAAGATGCACCTACATCCAAACATAGAAAGAGGACGTACATGAACCAGCCCCACCTGCGTTTTGAGATCACCAGCGAAGATGGCTTCAGTGTGAAAGCTAACAGCATAGAAGGTAAGAGCTGCTTGTTTACTGTCCTGTGCTCTGAATATGTTAATAGTGCTGAGGAATAACCTTTTAGGCATATTGTGTTAGAGCAACATTTGAGAAGAGCAAACAAAACGGAGAAAATTGTCAGCGTGTCTGCAGCTTTGCTCTCACACCTTCCTCATCTCTCTCCTCCCTCAGTCGCCTGGCGTGCGGTGATTGATGGCGTCCTCGAAGCTCGAGCGGGCTTCCACCTGAAGCAGCTGCCTCTGGGCGGGATGAGCGGGCCGCGGGTGCTCGGCGTCGTCCACGATGCCGTCATCTTCCTGCTGGAGCAACTGCAGGGTGCCGCAAGCTGCCAGCGCCACCGCTTCCGCTTCCACCGCTGCGATTACATCGAGGAAGAGCTTCCCCTCAATCCGAGCGGCTGCGCTCGTACTGAAGTCTACACGCGGTACGGACACAGTTACTTTTTGTCATAACTGGTTTTATTTTCAAGTGTTAATAAGGTTTATTTAAATGTTTTTGCTTGGTTCTTTGTTCCTGTTTATTGTTTGTGATTTAAATACACCTCAAATTAATTGTATTTTCTTTGTTCTTCTTCTTGCTATAATCAGGAAAGCGACTTTTGATATGTTCAACTTCCTGGCATCACAGCACAGAGCGCTCCCTGACATAGTGGGCCCCTTTGATGAAGAGGAGGATGAATTCCCACTGAAATCTTCCAGGTTAGGGAATTACATTTGTGGCACTTTCTTGATCCTAACCATAACATTTTAACCCACTGCACACCGCAACGAACATGGCAATTTAGCAGATGCCATGTCCATGTTGACGCCACCTTCTCTGTGTTTCACTCTGACAGGCGAGCCACCAGCAGTGAGCTTCCCATGGCAATGAGATACAGACACCTGGAAAAAATCTCCAAAGAAGCAGTAGGAGTTTACAGGTAATGGCAACAACAAAAAACGACAAGAAAAGCATGAGATTTGTATTAATGTCCAAAATAATTAGTGTGCTCAAATGTATTTAACTGTTTCCTGTTCTGTAATCCTCTCTTAGATCTGAAATTCATGGTCGCGGCCTTTTCTGCAAAAGGAACATCGAGGCTGGCGAGATGGTGATCGAGTACGCCGGCACCGTCATTCGCTCCGTCCTGACTGATAAGCGGGAGAAATATTATGACGGCAAGGTCAGTAAACATAATACACACTACTGTACTTAGAAATCGTCATCATAATGACGATCAGAGTTTCTGCCTCCATTATTTTGCAGGTTCATTCCTGCTGAATGCTTTTAATGTGTGAAGCAGCAGCTGTAATGCAATGGGGTGTAGGTTGGTTTTTGAATATAGTGCAGGATTGGCGGACTCCACCACGTACATTGAAAAATACTGTAAAGAGAGGTAAATACAGAATGGAAATACATTAAAGGTACAGTGTGTAGTATTTCGGGGGCAGAAGTGGAATATAATATTCATAACTATTTTTTCATCAGTGTTTAATCGCCTGAAGCTAAAAATATCATGTTTTTGTTATCTTATAATGAGCCCTTCATATCTACATAGGGAGCTGGTCCTCTTCACGGAGTCCGCCATGTTGCTCCTCCATGTTTCTACAGTAGCCCAGAACGGACAAACCAAACACCGGCTCTAGAGAGAGGCTTTCCCGTTTTTACGTTACCTGAAGGACACCGTAGTTCTCCGACAGACTTGTTAAACTGTGATAACGTGAGCCGCAGAGTGCAAAACCGTGGTACCGCCAGCCGCCGTCTGACTTCTGTTGCTCCTAAAGTAGTGTTATTAAAGTAAGGATGGCCTCTGAGCGAGGCGAACGGCGTTACCATGGTTTTTCGCACGGTGGCTCACGTTACCGCAGTCTTTGAAAGGGAGGAGTGAGCGGAGGGGTACTGGGTTGCAATCTGCAACCACACCACTAGATGGTGCCAAATCCTACACACTGTACCTTTTAAATGGCTGTTGCGGAAAAAAAATGCCGACCATAAAAAGTATCAAAAACAGGATTCGATTACATGAAAACCTGAAGGATTATAATTTTAAGATGTTGAGTGTACTGGAAATGTGAAAATAATGACTAACTTGTAAGTTGTTTAATCACCCTCGATCAGGGCATCGGCTGTTACATGTTCCGCATCGACGACTTCGACGTGGTGGACGCGACGATGCAAGGCAACGCGGCCCGTTTCATCAACCACTCGTGCGAGCCCAACTGCTACTCCCGCGTCATCAACGTGGACGGCCGCAAGCACATCGTCATCTTCGCCCTGAGGAAGATCTACCGGGGCGAAGAACTGACCTACGACTACAAGTTCCCCATCGAGGACGAGAACAGCAAGCTGCACTGCAACTGCGGGACGAGACGCTGCCGCCGCTTCCTGAACTAGTACAACACACACACACACACACACACACACACACACACACACACACACACACACACACACACACACACACACACACACACACACACACACCACCTACTACCAATAGCCATCATGTTTAATGCACTTGAATTCAGGAGGTGGACTTTGATGAACTGATAAAGGCGACTGATGTGATGTAGACATAGGAGTGACGTCGCCGATACACAGACCTGTATCTACTGAAAGTCTTGGCTTTGTTGGAAGCTTAATTTATAGACTGATGGAGGACGGCGTGCGTTTGCTCATTTCTGTCCTCTGAACTGCTGTGAACAGTCTCGCAAACCAGATTAGAGCCATATGTCAAAGCTTGGGATGAAAACTATTTATGTGATTTCAGACTTGCTGAATAGGAAGTGCAGTTTAATTAAGGATTTTTTGGGGGGATTTGTGGACAACACATCCTTTCAGTTTTACATTTTTGAATTTGCTCTGCAGCCTCTGCTGGAACTGGGGCCAGACAACAGCCGGGAGGCGACTATTACCAGCTACAAACGGTGCAAACTAAAATAACCTGATTGCAGCTATTACTGTGTAAAGGGGGATCTACTATTATGCTGGCGACTGGAGTGTTTTTTGTAAATACAAGGTCACAGAGAAGGATGAGGAGAGTTAATTCAGCACCTTACTTTGACACGACCTTCTCTGGCAGCACTGGTGTCGCAGCAGACGGCACAACTCTGACTCTGGGCACCTCGTGCACACTGTGGTGCAGCTGCATTTTAACCTCAGTCTGGATACCACAAGTCTTGTGAGCAGGGACTCCGATATTTTTGGCGCTGGTGACATTTAACCCAAAAGGTAGTTTTAATATAGTCACCCAAACCTTTTTCCCCCCCTACATCCATTCAGTCAGTTGAAATTTCCTGTTTTTATTTGTGACGGCAGAGATGCTGTGACCTACATGCTTTTATCCCGCCATTACAGTCTGTTCTTTATTTGTTGATTTGTGCTGTTTGTGTATTTTAAGGTCTATGAGGGAGCGTTTCCTTGGTGCAGGGTTCAACTGAATATAGTGATCTTGCTCTGCACAGTCCCTTATAAATCTTTTTGTATTTTTGTATATTTGAACAATAAATGTATATTCAACAAGCTGATGGAAATAAATGTGTTTGCGCTTTTAACTATTTGTAAGTGAAGGCTGACTAATGGAACCGAAGCTGTTGCTGATTAATGAGCTAATCTGAGTTGCGTCTGTTTTGAACCCTCTTCCTCCTGTTTCTGTCTCTCACAGGTGTACTACCTCAAAGGTGTTATGAAGCGAGATTTAATTTAATTACACATTAGGTGAAAAACAGCTTCCTCGTTTCCTCATTGTTCAATCTTTCTAATCATTGTTGATAGTATGAAAAACAAAAAAACATTAATACTATTAAACACTGACTTGCTATTATGCCTGCAATTATTTTGAAAGAATAGGTGGCCACCATGTTTTGTGCTCATGTTCCCGTGTGTGCAGCCACAACCAGCTAACGGATGTAGATAGGATACCGGAGTTTAGGTTGAAAGCTGTGGAAGTATGTTTTTTTTTTTTTTTTTATTAGGATTAATAATTGACACACAAAGCTCTGTTACTTTATCGGCTCACTATGGATCCTTGCCTGTACATAGTTGTATAAAGAATTTCTAAACCTGTTAAATATTTTTTTACCTACAATTTTCTTTTTATTTATGTTCAATAAAAATTTGAAATGTTCAAAATATGCCTTCCATTTGCCAATGTTTTTACCAATGAGTAAATATTAAACTAAATAAATTAAAATGTCACTTGTGATTCTTAAGTGAACATATATAAATGTATTTTTAGTGTGTGTAAAATGTGTGATATTGTTTGTGTCAGTCCGTTAAGCTGCAACAATAATCTCGTGATCCCTGTTTGGGGAAACCTGAATATACATAGTGCTCTAACACTAACACCCTTTTCTCCAGTGTTACTGCTGCAGTTTTCGAAACGTCTTATCGGGTTTTCAATGGATTACTGATAAACCTATTGAATGTTCCTGCAGCCCACTGCTGAGTTGAGACCAGCGACACCTGCCAACTATGAACTGCTATCGTGCATATCTACAGATAAAGTAAGCTACTGTATTTCTGGGCAAATATTCCACTGTAGGAAATGTGACATCTGTTCCATTACACATTAGCATCTGAAACTGGGTTGATCCTCGACTGAATAAGCTGTTGATAAATTGAAATCGCATAATTGCTGATTACATAGCAAGAGCACTATTCAATCAGAGTAGGGATGTACCGATACTGACTCAAATAACTTGATCGGGTATCGTGACAATGGGGTCGATTGATTAAATTCTGTTTATATACTAAGTTACTAAGTTTTGACCAATTTGTCGCTGCATTAAAAAGGTTTACACTTAAATTGTAATTCCTGTTAATTTTGAAGATTTTTTACCAAGTTGTTGGTGTACATTTTATTATTTTAATAATAAATAGCAATTCAGTAAATTTATATCCATGTATCAATTTGTTACATTTTGCTTTACAAAGTTAGGAAACAATGTTTAAGTCGAGCCTGATGCATAAAAGAATGATCCCAGTCACTTCCACACAGTGAGGGATACAGCTTGGTATCGGATCGGTACTCGTAATCGACCGATACGTGAAGCCCAGGTATCGCTATTGGTATCGGGACTGAAAAAGTAAGAACGGTGCGTCTCCAAATCAGAGGTTCCCTAAGTGGCCTGGGAGTTTTTATCCCTTAGTTTTGACATCACTCAAGGCCTTGTTGTTGCCTTCAGCCATATGGCTCTTTCCCAGAACAGAGTTTTTTACCTTCCTGACACAGAGATTTGGGAACGTAAAGGGCAGGACAGGTGTATATAAAGAGTTAACAGGGTGAACTTTCTCTAACATTCAGAGGAAAGTCACCATGAAGGCCCTGATATTCCTGGCTTTGCTTGGAGCAACGTGTAAGAGACTAACCACATTGTTTTTATCTCTTGTTTTGATATATAACTTTAAATTTACTCATTTTTTTTCTAGTTATTTACTAGTTTTAAAATAGTTTTAACTGCTACAAACCTTTTACGTATTTCACTTTTTATACATGGCAATGTTAAGTGCATATTTCGTATTCCTCACATGCTGTTTCAGTCGCTGCAGCTGAGGATGATAAGGTTGTCGGAGGGTACGAGTGTCCCAGACACTCTGTTCCCTACCAGGTGTCCCTGAACGCTGGGTACCACTTCTGCGGTGGATCCCTCATCTCCAGCCAGTGGGTGGTGTCTGCTGCTCACTGCTACAAGTCGTAAGTACAGGTAGTCACTTTTTTTTTTTTTGCATTGCAATCAACTTATGTCATATTCAAGATTCAAGAGTTTTATTTGTCACGTACTCATACAGGATGTGCTGTGAAATGCAAATTGGCAGTGCTCACTCACATATGCCCTGCAAGTCATGAAATGTCCTAATATCAAAGCAAGCAAAGCACTGATCAATAGTGATAGTGCGTCAGTACCTACGTATACACAGTGGCGGACTCAGGCTGTCTGAAGGGCAGGGACGGAGAAAATAAAGAAGGGCGTCTGTTGCACGTGGTGGGGCACCAGTGGGCAGAAAGTTTTCTTGCTTACAGTATATGGCACTGCATCATGTTTTCTCAATTTTACTTTATCATGTTTTCTCCACTGGAAAGACACGCTAGAGGCATGTTTTATTACAGAGCTTTGTTGAATACTCCATTCTGATTGGTCAATCACGCGTTCTACGGTGTGTTATTCCTTTATAGCAGACCGTTGCTATGTATAACAGACCGTTGCTATGGGTGCAGTTCTGATCTCGGACTCTGGCGGAAAATTTTTGTGTTAAATCATTGATTTCTTAAGTAAGTAGCCGTGTAATAAGTGGGATAATGTAGAGCTAGCGGGTCCCCCTTGAGTCCACCTGACTGTGCCAATACAGTCTGTGGTCAGCACTAGGGTCTAGCTTTCACACCTCCTCCAGTCGTATCCAGGTCCGTCTTGGCGAGCACAACATCGCTGTGAATGAGGGCACGGAGCAGTGGATCGATGCCGCCAAGATGATCAGGCACCCGCAGTACAACAGCTACAACCTGGACAACGACATCATGCTGATCAAACTGAGCCGCCCCGCCGTCCTCAACAGCAACGTCCAGACCGTGGCCCTGCCCTCTCGCTGCCCCGAGGCCGACGAGAACTGCCTGGTGTCCGGATGGGGAAACACCGCCGCCAACGGAAGTAAGTCTGGAAGCTGAGGAGGAGGGAATTTCTTCAAATTTGGTACAAACATCCACTTGGACTCAAGGATGAACTGATTAGATGTTGGAGGTCAGAGGTCAAAGTCACTGTGACTTCACAAAATTTGTTTTTGGCCATAACTCAAGAATTCACATGCTAATTATGACAATTTCACACATGTCTAATAGGATAAAATGATGAAGTGATGAGATTATGGACAGACATGGATGTAAACTGCAACTTGACTGGTTGGTGGAGGCGTACAACCATGCACGAGGTGGTAATTCTAGGTAATTCTAAATAGCTGGAGTCAGTGGTGTAGTGGTCGTTGATGAGGTGGATGTACTACTAGGCAGATAGGTAGGTCACCGGGGAGGAAGTGGTTATACTCTCCGATATATTCCAATGGCTTTTTGGCTGATAGGTGGGTATACTGTAATCCGCTAGAAAAAGAGGTGGGTATACCTGCATAGACCCTCCACTACACCACTGGCTGGAGCACCCCTTCAACACAGGAAAACTGCATTTTTTAATGCATACATATCACAAGCTTAACTGAGGCCCTGTATACTGTGTGGTTTGCAATCATGTACTGTGACATGCAGCTCTAAATCTCATAACGTAGGTCTCCAACAAATTAAAGCTGCAACAAAGTATTTGTTATAAATGTCAGATAATATTGAAAATGCGATATGACATATTTAAATTGCTTTTTTTTTGTTCAACAAGTGGTTCCAAACCCAAAATATGTATTCAGTTTACAATGATATTAAATAGAGGAAAGCAGCAATTCTTCACATTGGAGATGTGGCAGCCACCAAACTCATCACTACATTGCTCAAATTATACTTAATACCACATTATTTCCATGTTGTATACGGAGTAAATGTAGTAATTACATGATGGTAGGTACACTAACTGAGACTTGCCTTCCTGCTCCACAGACAACTTCCCTGACAGGCTGCAGTGTCTTAGGCAGCCCATCATCGATGACAGGATCTGCAGGAACGCCTACCCCCACATCTTCACCCAGAACATGGTTTGCTCCGGATTCATGCACGGAGGTGCCAGCAGCTGCCAAGTGAGTTGGACTAAACCACAGTGAACACACAGGGAGTCGGGTGGTGCATCCCTCCCAGCAGCACAAAGAGTCTGTGACAAAAGTACACACTACTATAGCACTTATTTTCACTGAGAATTGAGTTGACTTACTCCTTCGATGCAAATGGTCCACTCTTAAATCCTTTAATTAATAACAGAGAGATACATTTTCAGTGTACCCACTATTTAAATTACACCACTGCCACTGCTGTGTGTCTGTGTCATTGACTGCAGGAAGATGATGCAACAGTATTGCAATAGACACACGTTAACCCTCTGAACATGTTTCCTCTTCTAGGTTTTGACGATCAATGTGATTTTAATGAAGCTTAAAGATTAGAGAAAGACTCTGGGTAAAACCATAGTTGTAGGATGCCTAAAATGTAATGCTATAATCATGAAACAGTAGAGAATAGTATTTTTGTGAATAAAAGTCTCTGAATCCCCAACTCACAACCACCTGAACCAGTTATACGTTATATAGCAAATATCTGTCAACATAGTGATTTTATAATAACACATAGGTGGTATTAGTATATATTTTTCACCCTCTTCTGATCACACCCAAAGGTGAAACAGGGTTGAGACTTGTAACCAGACACGGCTCACCATGACGACAGAGCATACCATGTAGTTACAATGACCACTTACAGTATCATTTAAAGGAACAGAGTGTAACTTTTAGGGGGGTACTATTGGCAGAAATGGAATATAATATTAATAAGTATGTTTCTTTAGAGTATAATCACCGTTTTCGTTACCTTAGAATGAGCCGTTTATATCTACACATGGAGCCGGCCGCCATGTTTCTACACGGACAAACCAAACACTGGCTCTAGATAGAGCTATTCGCATTTTTGCATCGGCCACCAAAGTTGTCCTACACGCTCGGCACACGGGAGAAATTTCAGTAAATTTCAGTTGGTTGCAATCTGTAACCTCACCGCTTGATGCTGCCAGATCCTACACACGTCACCTTATCTTCTGTTTGTGCTGCAGGGAGACTCTGGTGGTCCTCTGGTGTGTAACGGTCAGCTGCAGGGGGTCGTGTCCTGGGGTTACGACTGCGCCATGAAGGGACACCCCAGCGTCTACGCCCGTGTGTGTCGCCTCAACAGCTGGATCAGCACCACCATGCGCAACAACTAAACACACACCCATACATCCACGTGCAAGCAGACATTACAACACCATACTCGGTGTGCATAATCAGTTTATTTGGAAGTTTATTTGTTTCATTCATATACATCTCATGAATCACATGTTTAGGCATAATATTCTGAAGAATCGGACAAATGAATAAAAATATAAATCAGCATTCACTGAATTTGTTTTGTTTTTTTCTACATCGAGTTTCACAGTTGTAGTCAAAACAATATTAACATGCTCTTGCTTGGTAATACTGTATTTTTTCTGCATCCATTCTATGCTGTCACAAGGTCACTGCTGTCTTGAAATCCATAATGCATAAATGAACAAAAAACAAACCTAAAACTTTTGCCAAACATCCACGTATAATATTTAATTTGTACTTATTGTACTATAGACGCATGCATCTCTGTGAAATGCCTTTTGTACTCGGTTACTGTGGGCACTTGAGTGATATGGGAGACGAGCAAACTTGAGTAAATAAGCAGTATAAGGCATAACTGCATTTCACTTGTCTGGATTCTTTGCATGCATTCCTCAGATGGCGCTTTGTAAACTTCTCTGTTTCTTGTTTGCTGAGGCAACCTGAACATACAAAGGAAAAGACAGAGAGAGCAGAGGGGATAGCCATGCAGCCGCATCAAACAGGGAAGCATGTGCACGGGTCCTAAAAATTATTTAGGGATGGCATAATAATAATAATAATAATAATAATAATAACTGAATTTGTATAGCACCTTTCATACAAGAAATACAGCTCAAAGTGCTTTACAGTAAAGGAAAAATAGACATAGAATGAACATTAAAACAGGGATTGAATGCCATAATGAATGGAAAACAAGATGGAAAATAAAACACTTGATAAAATTAGATGAAAATAAGATGAAATAGAATGCATAACATAAAATAGAAAATACAACCCACTGAATAATAATAATATAAAAATCAGTATATTTGCAGCATGCACATATACATCAATAAACACTGCAGAAGCATCAAAAGGTCTCCATTCTCTTCTACTCTGTTCTTTTCTACATCAGTGGTGGAGATTTGAATTTTTAAGACGAAAACTCAGAAATGGCAAGACAATAAATATCTAACATAACTACGTAAATACAAGCATTACAGTATAGGTTTAGCTTAGTCATGACCATTATGGCAACAAATGACAAAGAACACAAGAGGGAGCCATTCCTATGCCACACATTTGTGGAGTGGACATAGTGCATAGTATATCGACGTAAAAACCAACATAAAGTGACAACTAGCTTGTGTTTCCATTGTGTTTGAATGCACTCATTTCACGCTGCAGTTCAAATTGGCTCATGCATATACAGTATGTACTGCAGCTAATGAAAGTTCAACAACCCACCTGACCAGCGATCCTATCCAGATCTCTCTGGCCCTGAGAGGTAAGTCTCCGTCCACTGTAAGCACACGTTAAAATGACACATCACTTGTTCAAATCGCCATAACATTGTCTTAAATACAGCTTTCCTCTCTCTGTCTCACCCATTTGGGTCCTTCTCCACCATCTTGAGGCCCTCCAGAGCCTGGAGGACCTTCCTCGCCACATTCCTGGAGCCCACGCTGAAGTGGGCGGGGCACACGCCGTTCCTCTGACGCCCTCCGTAGATCTTGATCATGGAGCCCACGCCGACCCCTCCTCGCAGGTACAGGTGGCGAGCTGTGGATGCTGGTGGGACAAAGGTCAAGCAGTACATGTTGCAATATGTCCTTGATTTATCATCTGAAACGCTCTTGACTTGTTCACCCGAAAGACATGAAATCAAACATTCCAACTTATCAAATGTGTGACATTTTTCTCTGCAGACTCTATTGTGGGGTCAATATGTTTAAGTAGATAACATACTCAACAGCTGAGAGAGAGGATTGTATGCATAATGCTTTCATTGTATATGTTGTACCAGTTATGGAAAATCTACTCATGATAGGACTGACAAATATTACACAAGTGTTTTGTGTATATAATCATATATCACATGGATTCCTAAGATAAGGTCAAGAGACCAACAGTACTTCAGATGATTAATAGGCTAAACGTTGTGTCTAGGAAAATGTAAATCATTTTACAAGTATTTCACTTATTAAGTATTTCACTTCTTTGGTGTTGGTAACGTCGCTGTACATCTCACAATACAGAGCTATTTAATTTAGTGTAAAATCCTACTTAAAGGTACAGTGTGTAGGATTTGGCGACATCTATTGGTGTGGTTGCAGTCCTCTCACTCCTCCCTTTCCAAGACTGCGGTAACATGAACCACCGAATGCAAAACCGTGGTAACGCTGTTAGCCTCGCTCAGAGGTCATCCTTACCATAATAACACTACTTAAGGAGCAACGGAAGTCAGACGGCGGCTGGCGTTACCACGGTTTTGCACTCTGCGGCTCACGTTACCACAGTTTCACAAATGTGTCGGAGAACTACGGTGGCCTTCAGGTAACGTAAAAACACTAAAGTCTCTCTCTAGAACCAGTGTTTGGTGTGTCCGTTCTAGGCTACTGTAGAAACCTGGAGGAGCAACGAAACGAACGAACGAACGAAGCAATGAAAACATAGTTACAAATATTATATTTAATTTCTGCTAATAAATCCCCCGAAATGTTACAGACTGTTCCTTTAAAAAACAGATCTATATGAGCTCTTTGACAGGTAAAGGTTTGAGAACCACTGGTAAAGTGCATAAATATCCTTTATTATTACTGACACAAAGGAAATACTGAAAAACATTTCATTTCACTAAGCTAAGGCTGTAACTAATGAATATTCTCATTGTCGCTTAATAAAGAAATTATTTATTTGGTTAACCCTATGGGTTATATTTGGTAAATTGCTTAAAAAGAATAATCAATTCATCTACTAATTGTTTCAGCTGTTTGCAGATGAATTGATGCATAGGAAACACTTCCAGTGTAACCAACCTGCTCTGGTGTAAAACCAGTTGTCATCGCAGGGAGCCAGCTCCTTGTGCCTGGCGAGCTTCACAGTGTCAACCCATTCTGGGACTTTCAGTTTGCCAGACCTGAAAAATCAATTATCAGTTGATGTGATGAATCAACAACATAAGTGCAGGAAAATAGGATTCATTTAACACATATGTTTTATGTAATTTAGAATTTATTACTGTGTGGGTACTTGTGTTGTAGCGGCTCTCCCAGTGTGTCAGTAGGGGCGTGCCAGTAGGCTACATAGCCGTAGCCATGCTGATTTTCACGGTTAGCGTTACTGTTCATCCTAATTATCTTGTTTAACTCTGAATATCGGCGTGTTGTGTTTACTGCCACTAAAGAGGAACAAATCTTGTTCATGTACAACGCTGTGTCTCCGCCGGAGCTTGTGAAGGCTTGCTAGCTTTCTGGGAAGTAATGTCAGTGCAATTGACATACGAAATAGACCTCTAAACTAGGGGCAACCTCTGGGTCTGAAAAGTGAAGCCAACTTGCAAATGCCTTAAAACTGCATTCTTTGTAATAGCCAGCAGGGGGCGACTCCTCTGGTTGCAAAAAGAAGTCCGATTGTGTAGAAGCATCATGCGCTGTAGAACTGTGGGCTACATCGAAGAGGATGACACCCTTAAGGAAAATTATTACATGTACAGAACTATCTGTAGTAAAATGTAACTAGAATTAAATTGACTAGTTTCTCTGATCGAGAGAAATAATTGTGATCAGTT
This sequence comes from Sebastolobus alascanus, assembly GCA_916701645.2. Lineage (NCBI taxonomy): Eukaryota > Metazoa > Chordata > Actinopteri > Perciformes > Sebastidae > Sebastolobus > Sebastolobus alascanus. Next base: position 694,767 of record CAKAOJ020000274.1, read on the forward strand.
GAAGTAAAAAAAGAAACGAAAAATGACTATGGGGAAAATTTTTAATTTTATTCATTTGTCAAGTATTTAATTCACACAGGGGGATACAAAAATAGGCTTTACCATGTGGTTATTCTATATAGACTATTTATTTATTGAATTACCAGAAAACATGCTATATCGTGATCTATAACGTCATCGAGATATGAAATGACCAATATCGAGACAGAAGATTTTGGCCATATCGCCAGCCCTTAACATATTACCTGCGTTGTTACAAGTATGATAAAGAATTACACTTCTCTGTCTGTGCTATAGAATTCATATAATGAGTTTAGTGGCCTTACTGTAGCCTACACTGTGGTACGCTTTTACATCACATAAAACTATCAGATTTTATGTGCTATCTATCTAAACTAATAGTGTCTCTACAGTGCATATCTAAACCCTCCCTGTAAATAACAAATAAAATGACATTGTCTTATTGACACATGAAATCAATATCCCCAGCTTTAAATACATAAAAATACAATGTATTTTCTCATTACATTAAAGCTGCAGTATGCGATATTGGCGCAAATATGATTTAAAAAAGTTATTTTTAGAAAACAGCCGCTATATCGTGACAGTAGTACATGAAACAGGTAACCTGAAAAAAAATATGTTCCTCTGTGTCCTACTGTGTCCTCCGGTGCTCCTAACGGCATCTGAAGGATTTCACTTACCGGAGGAAAACAAGGTCCGCTGTCCAGCTGCCGTCTATGAGAGCCGACTGTCAATCACTCGCGAATTCTGACCAAGCGGTCAAACTAGGCAGCGCTGATCAAATATGAATCAATATTCTGTTACTGTAATGCTTATTTCTCACCTCAAATGTTTTCAGAATCATCTTGTGGTTACTGTTTAGCTGTAAAATTAGAAAGTTTGTGACCCAGCCGCCAATGTAAAATCTATTGAAGGAAGCCAAGTTCTGGTCACATGACCGGAGCACAGCCAATAGGAACGCTCTCTCTCTCTGAAATGACCTGTGATTGATCAAAATCTGCCGTCACGGGCTAGATTTTTCTAAAGCCTGAAAACAGAGCCATGATGAGGAGCAGAAGTCTAGTTATCTCTGAGAACACTTGAATTACAATATGCTGAAAGGTTATTATGGAATTTTTGCCAAATTATGCCCAAAAATTGTTGCCTACTGCCACTTTAAAGGTCAACTGCTATTGTAGAGCCTTGCTGTTTCACATAGGCCCGCCCTCCACCAACAGCCTGTTTGATTGACAGGTGGACATCAGCCAATCAGGTGACTAGTTTAGGCTGCTCCTGAGTTTCACTTACTTCTTGAGGAAAGCCGACAGAGCCCTCACAAACTCCTGCTGGTTGACATCTTTCACCGTGACACTGGGCATCTAAAAGGCAAATAGGAGACAAGGGTGAGCTTAAAAAAATAATTTTAAATCGTCACATAGTGGCTTTAGTAACCAAAATGCACCGCCCAACAGCAGCCGTTGGAACTCTGCTAACATTAGCTGCTAAAGTAGCAGTAAGTTAGCTAACTGTTACCACAGTTACCAACACAGGCGGCTCTTATAATATCTAGTAATAACAAATATCTTACTTTACATATAACGTTACCCTACAAAGCCGACAGCCAGGTGGTTTGGGGTGGAGTTTAGTCCCAGTTTAGTCCCAGTTTAGCCGACGGCAGCTAATGCGGCGGGAGGCTGGATGCTGAGGAGTGAGGAAGGGAGGCTGCCCTCATTGGGAGAGGATGATACTGTAGCCTGAGTTAACCTCGCCAGCAGCTTGAAATTCCTGCTTAAACTTGGCCCTTAAACCCATGTAACTCACACACCAACGGTAGTAGTCTCCATGTATATTTTTATGCCTCTTGTATGTGTCAAATTGATGGTTAAACGATGTTAAAAACGAGCCTTTTTCACTGTTGTGATGCTGGGTGTGAGTTTGAGTTGTTCCCGTCGAGGCCCAGCAGAGGGTAGTGTTGTGAAACCCATTTCACATCTCTGTGCCCATTTCTCTGTTTTGTCAGACCCAAAGGCTTTTCAAGACGTGTGCTGCAGTCAGCTGGCGAGGAGAAAGCAACTCATTGAGGAAGACATCAATAGTGGATGGTTAGTAAGCTTTTTTGATTTCTTTCTTTTATATATATACCAACCGGGAGCAATTGCAGCCTGCATATACAGCCATCATCTTTTATTTGACATTTATATGCTGCATAGAGTACAGTTGATGTATAAAATGTGCATATGGCTTAAAAGAAATTCATAACTTAATGTAAATTATGATACATTTTAAAGGATGACCATGAGATAGAGCTTTTCATTCAATATAATTGCTGTTTTTCATCTTTGATTCCTTTTGTTAGCCTGCCAATGGCATGCTGTCTTTTTAGATTCAGGCTAGTGTTGTAGGCCTCTGTTTTCCAAGGTGATTGCTGCCCTTGGAAAGCAAAGCACTACGCAGACTACTATGAGTATTTTATAGATTAAAGATCTAATTCATGGTACAAATCTATAGTTAAGTCTAAAGACAGCATACAGTGAAAGCTTCCTAACAAAGGTGACATGGTTTTCAGCAAATTTCACTCTAGACCTCCATGACCAGCCTTCTTTCTCCTCTTTTCTCACCTTTTTGCCTTAACCCCTGACAAAACGTTAGCAAAAGTAATTAAAGGATCTCAAAGCATCATTCATGCCATCCTCTGTCGACCTGCAACAATATCTGCAGGCAACCTGAACTGAATGGACATTCAGCATGACTGGAAATTAAGTTTTCACAGGAGCTGTAATTTCAAAAACTTCTCAAGTTCACATTATGTAAGTTTTACTTTAGTGTACAAAATGTAAAAAATAATGGCAAATGCCAATTACCAGATACCAGAGATCAAGGTCTTGTCACTTATTTGGACAAGTAGCCAATAAAACTACAGAGTAGTCGTTCTATAGTGATGTGAAACGCAGAAAGTAAGAATTTTGAAAATTGTGACCAACAAATGTTAACTTGATAACTGAATGAATATATCTGAATTATAAGGTTTTAATTTCTGTGGATGTACTAATCAATTAAACCTGCAGTAGGCAGAACGTTTTTGGCATCATTGGGGAAAAATTCCATAATAACCTTTCAGCATATTGTAATTCAAGTGTTCTGAGAGAAAACTAGACTTCTGCACCTCCTCATGGCTCTGTTTTCAGGCTTTAAAAAATCTAGCCCGTGATGGAAACTTTGGCCAATCATAGCTAAACAGTACACTACAAGATGTTTCTGAAAACATTTGAGGTGAGAAATAGGCATTTCAGTAACAGAACATTGATTCATATTTGATCAGCGCTGCCTAGTTTGACTGTTTGATCGGAGTTTGCAAGTGATTGACAGCTGCTAAGAGACGGCCGGCTCCAGCTCGGCTCTGATTGGTTGTTTTCCTCCGGTCTGTGAAATCTTGCAGATGCCATTAGGAGCACCGGAGGACACAGAGGCACATGATTTTTCTCAGATTACGTGTCTCATGCACTACTGTCAGGATATAGTGATCATTTTATAAAAACAACTTTTTTTAATCATATTTGCTCCAATTGTACCCACTGCTGCTTTAAACACATTTTTTTTTTAGCATTGGAAAAAACTAACAATTATCTACAAATACGATGTGAGCCAAGTCTGATGTGTGCATGTCGATTAGAGGCGTGCACCGAAGATTAAAATGAATATGACAGGAAGATGTGTTTAGTCAATTAATTGATTAGTCAGTTGACAAAAAAATGTAATCAATTCATTGTGTAAGTTTTGAAATCTTTGGTAAAAAGACCAAATATTAGCTTGTAACAGCTTCTTAAATGTGAGGATTTGCTCATTTCATTGTAAATTGAATCCCTTTAGGGTCGTGATTGTGAATTCAAAAACATAAGCGGGTTGAAGGCATCACTTTTTGCCTCTGCTAGCTTGAGATAAGACTCTTTCATTATTTGTGACATTTTTTGACTGAATGATTAATCAAGAAAATGATAATCCTTGCTGCACTAATTATATTGTGTGTCTCCAAAGCATTGCTTAATTTTAAGTAGTTTTTTATAAGTGTAGTTTGACACTATAAACTGCTGAATATACAGAAAATCCTGCCGTTTTAATTATTTCTTTCCTTGACCCCAAAAAGTCATGTATTTCTTTTCTGGTATGTAGGCTAACATGATATGCGGATTACCACCAGCGTGTGAAACACTGCATCAAAAGCCAATGTGAGTTTACAAATGTGCAGACATGTTCATACACACACACACACACACAGAGCAGCCCTGTGCTCTCTATGTCAGCCCGTCTAAGCTTCTTCCCCTCCCCCCCTCTCAACATCTCTCTCCCCTTTTTTGTCCCCCTCGCCCTCTCCTTTTCCCTCCCGCTCGCTCTCTCCTGCCTGCTAGCACTATTTCAAGCCTCTGCCTAGGAGAGAGAGAGAGAGAGAGAGAGAGGCAGAGACACACAGATGCGCAGTTAGAGAGAGACAGAGAGAGAGAGAGAGAGAGAGAGAGAGAGAGAGAGAGAGAGAGAGAGAGAGAGAGGGGAGGGGAAGGGAAAGCAAACAGGATTTAGAGTTCAAGTGCACGTGCAGAAAATAGGCTGAATAGAGGAGAGTCGGAGCAGAAAGGAAACCAGGAAAAGGAACGGCAGGGGCGGGAGACAAAGCACACAGTAGCTCTTTCTCTTCCTCTTTCTTCCTCTCTATTTTCTCCTAACAGAGAGAGAAGGTATTAGCCACGGAACAGAGGGGTGAAAAAATGAAAAAGCACAAAATTCGAATAACGTGAGCGTAAAAAAAGACAAAAAAAAATGTATTCCTATTCCTGCCCCCTCCTCTTTCCTCTCCCCACCGACACACTCCTCCTCCATCCCTCCCTCTTGGATATTTCTCCATGAACCCCCAGTCTCTCTCGCTCTCTCTCTCTCTCTCTCTGTCTTCTCGCTGGCTCTCCTTTCTCTCTCCTCCCACCTCTTCACACACACACACACACCCCGGAGTCCTTCCCCTCACGCGCGCTTACTTTCACTGGAGACCAACCGCAACGAGCTCAGTTTTATTCCTTCTTTTTCTTTCGCTTGCCATTCTTTGCTTTTGGTTATGCCCTCATGTACGGAGGCACCATCACCCCTACTATGCGTGGCGCCCCTGAAAAACGCAGGCCGTGGATTGTCCCTTCGTTGGACAGAATGCCACAAACCGCTTGTCCTTTCCTGTTAACAGTTTTTTTTTTACTCTTCTGCAGTTTTTGTCAGACTTCTGTTCAGAAACCTTTTTTAAAATCTAATCTGTATTCTGAAGCGCGAGCAGAGGGTTGAAGAAAAGGAAAAGAGTGTCCGATAAATGGACAGATGAAGGGGACAGAGGCAAAGAATGAGGGGAAAATGGAGAGCATGGTCTGCGGGAGAAAGCGAGAAAGACAGAGAAAGAGAGAGAGAGAGAGGTAGGAGAAAGAGTACCGGCACTGGCAAGAAAAACAGGAGGGGGAATAGAGGAGCAGGGGGACCAGTAGGGGATAGACTTAGGAAGGAGGGACGGCTGGATAGGAATTGGCAAAATCGCGGGAAAAGGGAGAAAAAACAAAACTCCAGAATGAGAAGAAACTGGACTTCTCGCCAAACTCGGGCTCGCACTCTGTGGTCGCCTTTGATTTTTGTTTTTTGACATGATTTTTCATCACTTCTCCGGTCACCCTCTCATTCATCTGTGAGTATACTGTATGTCCCTTTCCTTTCCCACACATGCATCCTCTATGCTTTTCCGTTTTATCTTGAAACCATTCTCCTCTCCCCCGCCTTGCCTTCACTTCATTTTTCAACTCTCCTCTTTTTTTTTTTTTTTCTTGTTTGAGAAATGTGTTCCCTAGGTTGCTAATCCCCCCATCCTGTTCGTCTATCCCATCTCGCGCTCCACCTCTCTCCCTCTTTCACTATCTTTCTCTCTTTCCTCCTTCAGCTCCTCTTCATCGTGGGTTATCGCTGTTCTCTTTGCCTCTCCTTGAAGGATTACCTCTGCTCACATTTAGATGAGGGCTTTGGGAAGGGATCACTGAGTGCACCCAGTTTCAGGGGGCCCATGCATGGGAGGCAAGCACATGAAGGAGGCAGGGTGTGTGCATTTCTGTGTGTATCTATCTGTATTAGTCATGTGTATCTGTGCATGTGTGTCTGTTAGTATGTCGGGGTGTGATTTAGAGTTAACAGAGCCCGGCAGTGGCGGACGGTCACTCCTGCATACGCATGCGTACAATCACGTTTCATGTTTCATATGAAAGGATTGTGCGATGGTGTTTGTTATATAAAACGCACAGAGATTAAAGGTAATGAGGCGGAACAGAGAGGTGAAAATACTCGTAAGTACTGCAGGATTTCGTCTTTTTCTTCTCTCACTGCATATTTCACTCCTCCCATGCTTCTCCCCTTTTTCTATCCCACTTTCCATCCGCTCATCCGGGTATCCCCAATCTATCTTTTGGTCCGCCTGTAAAGACAAAACCCACAGTCCAAGATGTGGTTCGGTACCAACAATAGATAAGGGGGGGATTTATTCCAGGGCGTAAACTAAGTAACACACTGGAGTTCTTTTCAACAAGTTTTTTTCATTTTAATAGCCTGCGCATTTGGGGCGAGATTACTTTTGTTTGATGTGGGGAAGTTACAGGTAAAGACGGAGAGCTTTTGGTGCAAATTACTGCATGTCTGCATCTCTGCTACGTAAAGATGTCGACAGTAGTGGATTACATTATTGTACTGTAGGTACAGTGGGCCTGAACAGTGGACAGAGGCGTACGATATATATTACAAGTCCGCTATCGTCCATTTGCAGTCCATCTGCTGTAACCTCCATCGATACACCCTTTTCTCCCGCGGTATCAGCCTCAGATATCTCCTGGCATCTCTTTCCTTTCCCTTTTTTCCTCTCCTGTGTTACATATCTGCCTGCTCTGTTTTTTATTTACATAGCCTTCTGTTACCTCTGCCCACATTTACTCTTTTACTCGCCACAGTTGTTATCTGAATCCAAGATTGTCCACTGGTATCGTTCCGAGGAGAGTGCGTGTGTTCCTCCGCCGACGTTTTTTTTATTGACGTGAGTGTGTTACTTTAAACGATGAAGTGCCGAAACACCTTTTGATTGTTTGTGCTTCTTCCTTATCATTTTTATCTGGTTTAAAATCTTTGTTTTTCATCTATTTGTGAATGAAGCCAGGTTATTGAAGTTATGCGAGGACATGGTCGTCAAAAAAAAGTTTGGATTAAAAACAGCGCAGTCATTATCAAAAATACATACTGCAGATAAAAATAAAGCTAATTGTATCGTCGAGGCTGTTAGATAACAGTTACTGGCCTAGTTTCCTAATAATATTCAGTGTCTAAATGTGTGCTAAATTAATTCATATGCAATGATGTGATTAATACACAATGATATGACATTTACGGGCAGACAGCATCACTGCATTCTGCGATAAGCCAAGGCGGGGGGGGGCGCTTTTGTTTAGTGGCGTCGCAGGCTCGACCTTTCCGTGACCTCCACTGTAGCTCTCAAGAAAATGAGGGGAAAAGTCTTTAATGTCGAAATTTTGCGGGAAACCAAACGTCTGTGATTTTCGGCTAAAGACGCAAGAAGGTTAGGAGAGATAAATGCCCCCCCCCCCACCCCCAGAGCCTTCAACTTGATCGTGTTTGTTTTCAAATTTGACTTTTACGTTGCCGAACCTGCTTGGCAGTGTAGTGGGACCCCCAGGTTATGAAATATTACTCAGACAGACCTGGTGTTATGTAATCTTACATAACTGAGGCGGCAGCTCAGCGGGGTCGTGATCAGAGTCTCTGGAGGAGAAGCTATATGGGTCTGCTTATGGTATGAACTCACTGGCAGGGTCAACACACTCTGGGCCTTAAAGGGGAAGAGGCCCCGGCTGCATAAAGATACTGCAGTATTCAAACATATGGACTTAAGTGCCTGACACCTAAAGGCTGAGGAAATAGAACAACTTCACCTATAGCAGGAACGGTTTGCTGCAGGCTGTCTGCCTCAGTTACGTACATCTCTGTGTACTTTGACAAAACAAATCCTGTTTAAGCTAAATACTTCTATGTCCCTAAATTGACTTTAAATCAGTCATTCATCTCTGAATTCATCCTCTAATTTGATCATTGGTTTGCAAACTTTTAAAGTTAGCCTGCCCAAAACTAGAGTATATATGACTGCGTAATATTTTGTAACTTCACGCAGTATGTTTCAAATATTCACGGTGCTACAGTCCACAGCCATGACCCATGATTCTCTACAAGCAGCTCTCTGTGAATCTCATGTGTTCCTCATTAATAATTGATGACATTCAACCGCAGCATACATTAATGGATCGAACAGACCTCAGGAATTCCCATGCAAGCTGTCATTGTGTGTCGCAGTTTGAATTTGTGCTGCCGAATTTGTGTTTTCCCAGCTGGAAACTGACTAGCGCTAGTACAACAGTCTAACAGGCCTGGTGCGAAATACGAATAGTGAAATGAAATGCCTGCAACAATCAGAAGTTTTGCATTAAATGGAGGATCAAAAAGATCTTGACATATTGTTAAATATACAGTAAGAGTAACGTGAATTAAAGTGAAGAATGGGGCTGGATTCAGGCTAGCTAAGAGACAAATAATCCAGTATCAGTTCATAAATCATACCAAATAAATCCTATTTTACCTACAATAAAAGTAAAGTCCAAGTCATTACAATGCAAATAATGTATATGTTTGTCTGTTTTTCAGGTTGAGCCTCTGGGACAACCTGAACCTTTTCATTGAAGATGTGATTTTTTATCAGGTAAGGAAAGATTTACTGTACATTTATTTAATTCAAAAAGGGTCCAGAATAAGAAACAGATCCTGTACTTTATGTTTATCCCCAAAGGTTGAGTCTATGTATAGGTTTGTTTAAAATCAAGTGCTTTACCGACTAGAGCGTTGCTTAATGGCGCTCAGCAGTCAGGAACACTTGGTCAGCCATTTTAGTCTGTGGCCCGATCGAAACGTCGATGCACCATCAGAATAATTGAATTACTCTTCCCTGAGTCATTCTGTCGTGATTAACCTCACAGATATGTGCTAACTGTGGGCCGACGTGAAACGCAGCTAGCAGACAGTCATTTCGCTGGCGCGCCTGTTTGAGTCAGTTTGGTGCAACACTGTTGGCTGTGACTTATCATCGTAAGCAACAAGTGGAAGGGTCATCTGTTGGTCACGTCCCGATTATCAGATGTTGCTGAAAAGTGAGAGAGTGCGGGTATAAAGAGCGGCCTGTGGTCTAGCCTAGGAGCTAGCTTTGGAGATGCCTCACATTACATTTTTGTCTTTGTGCTGATGTCACCCCCGTGCCCCCGGTCCAGCAGCAGGAGAATAAGAGCTACATTCTGCCTCTGCGACACAATAGAGCCCTTCTTGCCCTGATATTTTCACAATGTGTTTTTGCAGGGCCCTGTGCACACACAGAACCATTGATTCAGAGCTCGTTGAGCTGTGAGCCTTACCTGATATTTCCATTCTTGTTGAAGGTGTTTGCTCAGAGATTTTTACGCAGTTTGCTTCCACTGTCAGAAAGAGCTTTGTAAATACACTGCAGGTCATTTATTCAACTCGTTCGCAGCACCCACTCGAAAATGGGAAATGTTAATGCTGCTTCATCAGCTGCGTAGGGTCGGTAGCATGTGTGCATTCGAGAGTGTTAGTGATATTTTTCATGTATCAGTGACAGAGAAGCCGTGTAAGCCACTGCAGTACAGTACGGTGGGGTGGCATGGGTTAACGTCTGAGGACCGGAGGAATGTGTCCGGGTCGACAGAGAGAATTCCTCAGTCTTGCGCGACTAGGTCACTGCACTGACGAGAGTCTGCCACCTATTTTAGCATGCGCATTTTCTAATTCTGCCTGCCTGCCTGTCTTTCTCTCTCTCTCTCCTCTCGTTCTCCTCTGTCTGGCTCCAAGTCTGTCCTCCTTTCTCCCCTTCCACTCTCTTCCCTTTACATAATTTCATCTCGCTGCTCGCTCTTTGTTTGACTCTGTCTCTCTCGTGTCTCTTTCAGTTAATCTGTCCGTCTTTCAGTCACGCCGTCTATTTTGCCGTCCTACTTTTGCCGCATGTTGTTCTCCACTCTTCGTTCTGTCTTTCATTTGTCCCCATGCACTTTTTGCTCGTGTTTTCCGTCTTCAAATATTCATCCCTTTAGGTATTTATACTCCGAACGTCATTATTCCGTCTTTGTGGTTTATCCATTCTCCTAGCCTTAACCTTCCTATCTTTATTATGCCTCCATTTTTGGCCATAACTCAAGAATTCATACGCTAATTATGAGAATTTTACACTAATGTCTGAATGGATAAAATGATGAAGTGATGACATTTTGGACAGACATGGATGTAAACTGCAACTTGACTGGTCGGCGGAGGCGTACAACCGTGAGGCGGTAATTTCTAGTTTTGTATCAAGATCAAGTCTGTTTCTCTTTTTCTGTGGCACATTGAGTTCAGTGCTGCAGGTGCTTCCAAGAAGACATGGTGGGAGTGCAGGGGAGTGAGACAAAAAAGACATTCTCTCTATGCTTGTGTATATGACACTGGCATGCTTGTTATTAATGCAGTGCTGTAGCATGCATATGGTGCCTGGTGGTGCTGGTCATGTATGATTTATACGGTGAGTTCCCACACGCAGGCCGAGGGCTTTCATACCAGCTATCCGTATTCATGAGTGAAGGAGTTTGTAGAGTCTCACTTCTTCATTGACTGACAGTGGGGGGTGACAGACAGACCCCAAAGTACAGGAGTGTTTCCGCTGATGGCAGATGTGGCGATTTGACACAGTCTGAACCTCGCACACATGCTCAGTGAACGGAAGCACGTTCCTCCCATTTACACAGATGTAGGCTGCGCAAAGTCTTAGTTTATACCTCATGCAGAGGGATATCGGCAGCCACATCTGGAGATTCTCTTGTCCGTCTGTACTCTACATCAACCTACTGTACATACAAATTACTTGTGGAATACCTGGCTCAAATGTTTCACGATTTATTGTTTCACTTTACCAGGGTGAGAGATGTTTGTGGTTTGCCAAAATAGGACATTATAACAAAGGTGAGAAATTAAAAAATAAAACAATTAAAGGTAATTTGAGCACACTTTTCTGTGATTGACAACATGCCACACCATCTAAACTACTTCTTCTTTTCCCTATCTGAACTATTCTATCATGCTGGATTGACTGTTCTGTCATCCCCACCTTGTTGTCCATTTAGGTCAAAACTAGCCATTTGAATTCCAGTAAGGGATAACGTACAAGATGCTCTGCTTCGTGTCGGGGTTCCTGCATCACCCTGTCGGCGTTTATTTCGTAGCAATGATCCGCTCGCTGTACATTATTCCGCTTATTAAACGGCTACTTACTTAAGAAATCAATAATTTGACTCAAGAATAGTCTTCCCGAGTTCTGAGATCAGAACTGCGTCCATAGCAACGGTCTGTTATACATAGCAACGGTCTGCTATGAAGAAATAACAGACTGTAGAATGTCGTAATTGACAAATCAGAATCAAGTGTTCAACAAAGCCATGTAATAATAAACGATATTAAAAGATACAAGTGATGATTTATTAATTGTTTAAGTCCTCTTTAAGCAAAAATGCACTGTTTCCAGCCTTTTAATCGTGAATATTTGCTTGTTTTCTTAGTTCTTCTTTGCAATCTAAAGATGTCAACTTGGGCTTTGGGAAAATGTGATTTTTCACTATTTCTAAACATTTTATCGGCTAAACGGTAAATTAATTAAAAAACTAATAGTTGCAGCCTTAATACACATGTATATACATATAAAAGGTTTACACACTTAACTGTGATTGACAGCGTACCATAGTAACTATTCTGTCATGTTAAATTATTAACTGTAATGCCCATCATTTAGTCCATTTAGGTTAAAACTGAATTATCACGTGAAGAGTTTAAATCCATAAAAGATACTCAACATTTTGGTAACTATGACAAAATGATAGCTTGTAATGAAGTGCGGGCTACACTAAAATGATTTCATTCTCATCTATGCGTGAGCCCGAACTATTTTAGGTAACAAAAATCTCCAAATTGGATTCACAGAGAATTCGGGGATAAAGCTCTTCAAATGCTATTTATATTTATCTCTGACAACATGTGTGTAACTCAGCGTGTGTTTGTTCGTCTGTGTTCGCCCGGCCCGCTACCAAGCACCCAAAGCCCTGGCAGTTTCAGACAGTGAGGGGAGGTGAGACGTGAGTAATAGCAGTGACTGATGATGTCACAGACAGCATTGCGCCGCTTCAGCTGCCCCCCGTGACCCGGCTTTAGGATGGCGGCAGCAGCGCGCAAGCACCCGTGGGTAACACACGCCACAGCACATTAGAGGCAGGGAGATGGAGAGAGGCGGGGATGGAGCGCACAGAACACAGCTCAGGGGGACAGAGAGAGAGACAGAGAGACAAAGAGAGACAGCGAGAGAGAGAGAAAGAGAGGGGGGGGGAGGCTGTCAGATTAAAGAGGAGAGACAGGAAGAAAAGCTGAGAGACATGGCGATGTTTGCCTCTCCATGCTTTTTTTTTTAGCAGACTGTCTGGTTGGAGTTGATGTTCTACATCATTGCCTCAGGTATCTCTCACTGTCTCTCTCTGTCTGTCTCTCTGTCGGTTTCACTTCCTCTATCACACAAAATGAGTCTTTGCATGAAAAGGAAAAATAACATGGATATGCCGTTAGTCAGACAACTAATAGACAACAATTTTTGATAATCGAGCAAGTCATTTATCTAGGGAAAAATGCCAAACATTTGCTGGTTCCAGCTTATCACATGCGAGGAATTTCAGCGTTTCTCTTTTTGATATCATTGTCATATGAATCTCTTTAGTTTTGCCCAGTTGGTTGGATGAAACAAGCCATTTGAAGACGTCATCTTGTGCATGTGATGGGCATTTGTTAACTATTTTTTGACAATTTTGAGACTAAACAATTAAGCGATTCTTCAAAAAAGATAACAGAGTTGTCAACAGTCAAAGTAAAGATTAGTTGCAGTCAGGGAATGAATTAGCACCTGCCAAATACAGGGTAAATGTTGGCTATGGCAGCAAAAAAAAACAAAAAAACTGCAGTCCTACATACAGTATGACCTCTCTAGTTCTAGTTCTCCTCTCTCTAATGTTCTTTGGCTTCGGATAACATACAAACACATTTCACTTTTTATCTGCAGCATCTCTCTCTCTCTGCGTCCCTCTTTATCTCGTTTGTATCACCGGTCACCGTCTCTCAACTTGACTCACGGTGCAAAAGGTGAAAATTATAGTGTGAGTTCAACAAGGGTGAAATGAGTGACAGTGATGTAGTTGAAGGACTGCTGAGCTCGCTTCTTCAGACATTATTCTCCACGTAAGTCTCATATATTGACACAGAAAGACAGCTGGCTGCAACTCCTCTCTCTGCAACCCAGTCCCTCCTTTGCTCCAGTGGGTCCATCGGGTGATTCGACATATGCAATTTATGATGATGGAGCACAGTGAAACATGTCAAAAGACAATATGACGTATGATCTAAAACCTGGCTGATAGAGGAATTGTTGCTTTGATGCATATGAAGTGAGAGAAAATTCTCACTGTCTGATACAGTCATGGCCACAGCTAAAACACAGATTACATGGCTATTGAAGGTATTATACTAACATTTAATTTACAGTTCAAACAAGTAGTTGATTAGTCAGTTGAAAGAAAATTAATCAGCAACAATATTTGATAATCAATTGTCATTTTTTTTTACATGAAAAACGTAGTAAAAAAATCACTTCCAGCTTCTCAGTGATAGTAAATTTAATAACTTTTGGACCGTTTGTAAGACAAAACAAGCTATTTGAAATCATCATCTTACGCTCCGGGAAACTGTGATCATTTTTCACTATTCTCTGACATTTCAGAGACCAAATGATTGATAATGAAAATAATGGTTTGTTGCAGCCCTACAGTGGTTTAATTAATCACAGTTAAAGCCCCGATGATTATAATGATGAGAATTGCATCATATGTCAACGTTCATGCATTTTTAATGCCAGGAGAGCATAGCTGCAATGGAAATAAAGTCAAATGTTTCCAGTGTTATAATGCCAATGTTGTAGAGTTTTTCACTGTAACATTTCCAACATAATATTTCACCTGGTTATTTGTGTTATTTTACTGCATATGCAGATTGTCAGTGCAGCCAAATTTTTCACCAGAATAGTAAAAAGAGCAGCTGTGCACACTGGGCCCTTAGCCAATCATACTGTAAACAATAGAATAAAACCTAATCAGATCATAGATTACAAGGTGAAATGAAAGTGCCTGTTATATTCAACCTGATTCTCTCCAAATATATACAGTGCGCAAATTATAATAACTCAAGTTGTCAATTAACAACTGTGTGACAGTATTCAATTTCCCCACCGCCATTCATGCTTCTAAGTCAAGGCCAAATAGTGTATTCTGGGGAATGCATTGCTATAGGCATCCTCTTAAATTAAACAATATCGCTTACAGCATATTTTGTCTCCACATCAGAGATACTGCACTTAAAGAGGCGTTTATCATTGAAATCCATCTCAAGAGCCGAGGAACCTTGTGCTGGAAGTGGAGAGTGCCCGTTTACAAGCACTCAGCATCCGTGTGTTTGTTTTCGCCACTATCACCTCAAAGTCTCATTCAGCTCTGACTCACAAATGGCTCTTGATTCTTTGATCTCATTGCAGAGAGATGAGCACATACTCAAAGCTGAGCAATCCTGTTTGTAATTTCAAGGCAATGCTCCGAAGCAAAAGGAATCTCAAATATTTTTTCAGCATCAGCGGAAATCGCTGCTCTGGTATGATATGTCTCACCAATAAACAGATGCTTATAAATGTAACTGAGATAATGAATGATAGAATATACAGTCAATGTAGCAAAAATTGTAAGCTAATTGGTATAAATACACACAAATACGTAAAGCTGGAGTGCGGGACTTTTACATATAAATGAACATCCGTTGCCAAATGAGGTCACACATTGTAAAGTAAAAAAAAAAAAAAAAGCGATCGACAGCGAGGCCAAACACTCCTGGGGGCGGGGGAGATGCGGCTCACCTGCATGCATACGCCTTAAGCACACGTCAACAGTGTTTGTGTGATTACTCTCACTGCCATAGGGGGTACACAAAAGTTCCACACTCCAGCTTTAACGACACTCATAAAGGTAAAAGTCCAAGAGGATGATATCGATACTGCTGCAATCCATCGCTTATGTATTGCTCAGCTCAAAATAATATTCTCAACAATAGAAATATGATACTCGATCAAATCTCTGGTGATTTCCCCATCACAGTCTAGACGAATATAGTCGACGGGTATATCATGTTTCAGCAGAGGACCTTACATGTGCTGTTAAGACAGGAAAACAGCTTCAATCGGGCATTTTCAACCAGAAGTCTTTGTCTACATCTAAACCCAATTAGTTTATTGTGAGTGCAAAACAGACTAAAGCCTAGCATTTAGAGCTGAAACATTTAGTAGATTAATCAGTTAATGCAACTATTTGCACTACAATAATCAATCATTTTAGTCATCTTTCAAGTGAAGTGCTGCACATTCAAGCTTTTCAAATGTGCTAATTTTCAGCTTTTCACTGTTTCACGTAATTGTAAACTGAATATCTGGATTTTAGATTTTGGTTGGACAAAAAAAGCTCACAGGAATTATATTTTTTTGCTATTTTCCGACATTGTGTTGGACAAAACGAAATTGATTAATGGAGAAAATAATCAACAGCTTATTCGACAGTGAAAATAACTTTTTGTAGCCCTACTAAATTTGATTAAGATTGTTTGGCAGTCTCCGTATTTTCCAAACCTTGCAGTAAAGCAATGAGAAGTCTAGCCCACTCCCAATCTGAACGGTCCTTACAGGTTTGGCTGTAAATGTCAAGCTCCAACTGGGAGTTCAAGTGGAAAGGTCAGAATGAAATCCTCGCTAGACTGAGATTTTTAATCGTATCATGCTTGGTGAGAAGGAAATGTGTTAGGCATGGAATAGAAGTAAAAAGGGTCTAAACTGACTATGTGCAGACAAGCAGTGGCAGATGTTGCTGTTGTGAGATCTGAGATCAAGGTTTGTTTATTCACAGCCATGACCCTCTCACTTCAGTCATCAACAGATTGGTCTCCAACACACAAATAGTTTCACAAAGTGTAATACTAAAATGCCCTAATATTAGAAAAGCTACATAAAGCATTACTCAGCATGAAAAATATTTGAATGAGATGGATTTAAAAAGAGAAATTCTAGATAAAAGGTTACACACAGAGGTTAACAATTCTATTCAGGCATCATTTTTTTGAGCACCTTTTTAAATGACTTTGCATAAAAAATTTAAATACACAACAAAGGGAAATAAAGAGAACAACTGTATAAATTTATTTAACCAGGAAAGGGTTTATAGAGATAAAATAAAAAAAGATAGAAATGAAGAAAAAGAAGCACCGTCCAGTCTCATTCCACTTCTCCTGTCCACTAAATGATGCAGGAATGCCGGGCTTGTCTCCGGTGCACTGCTGCTCTCATGTCTCTCTCTCTGTTTTCTCTCTACCTCGCTTAACCGTCCATTTTAACCGTCAATGACCTCAAATCACTGAGGTTTTGGTTGTAGAAATGAGTGGTCTTTCCCAAGTGTACAGTTAGTCGCTGTGCTGCTGGTAACACATCACCCCACCACCTCCTCCTCCTCCTCCTCCTCCTCCTCCTCCTCCTCCTCCTCCTCCTCCCCCTCTGTGGTGCATCACCCCACTCACTCGCTTTCAGTCTCTCCTGCTCTCTCCTTCACTCCCTGGCTTAATATTGATCTGAATTCATTTGTTTCCTATTGATCTGCCACTCCACCCTCTGCCGCATTGAACAAACACAAGGACACACACCATGCGCACACAAGCCTCACACTCGCACCCGTGCAGATGCAGCACATGCGTGCAAGCCTCACACGTGCACGCAGGCATATACGCAAAGGGGAGAAAAAAGGCCAAAAACGCTCATTTACTACGTTATACGTGAGCTGATTTGAAGGTTAATATGCGCACAAACCTTCACACTGCAGACAGACACACCCTCAATCCCACTCTTCATCTGAGAGATTTCAGAGGGTGAAAACTCGGAAGGTTTGGAGAGGTCTCAGCTCGAGCAACAGACAAGCTAATGACATACAAAGGAACCTGGATTCCATATTGATCCAACACCTCAGGAGTGAGACGAAAACACAGGCAGTCTGGGGCTGGCACCGGCAGGCGACACAATTACGGCTGCAGTTCATTTCTCAGGTTTTCTGAATCGTACTCGGAGTCATTAGTACAACAAATGAGATGAATTCAGTTTGGTGGCAATCGTTCAAGGAGGTACGTGAGCCGAGGTGTCATTTATGGCAGTAATTGTGTATTTCTTGAAAACCCTTCATAGTCTTCAGAAGGAAATTAGAAAATAAAGTCAATCAAGTTTAAGGCTACACTGCGTTCATTGATGGGCTTTCCAAAAACTGCATCGTAAGGAATACAGAAGAATGTAAGAATGGGATGTACTGTATTAAAAGCCCAGAGCAAAAAAACTAAACAAAAAAATCACAATTATATAGAAATAAAATGTAATATATATATATATACTAGGGTTATCAAAGCTAACAAGATAATAACGCGTTATTGCAAATTAATTTTAACAGCATTCATTTCGTTAACGCAACTTGCGATTTGCGACCAACTTGCGACCATGCCATACTAGCTTGTCGCGAAGGAGGCTAAATAACGCTCCAAACACGCTAAATTTTGGCGAGGAAAAACTGGCATGACCATTTTCAAAGGGGTCGCTTGACCTTTGACCTCAAGATATGTGAATGAAAATGGGTTCTATGGGTACCCACGAGTCTCCCCTTTACAGACATGCCCACTTTGTGATAATCACATGCAGTTTGGGGCAAGTCATAGTCAAGTCAGCACACTGACACACTGACAGCTGTTGTTGCCTGTTGGGCTTCAGTTTGCCATGTTATGATTTGAGCATATTTTTTTATGCTAAATGCAGTACAGTAGGGTTTCTTTTGTTAATTGATTTCCAATAATAAATATAAACATACATTTGCATAATGCAAGCATATTTTCCCACTCCTGTGTTGATAGGAGTATTAAATACTTGACAAATCTCCCTTTAAGGTACATTTTGAACAGATAAAAATTGTGGGATTAATATGCGATTAATCGTGACTAACTATGGACAATCATGTGACTAGTAATTACTATTAAATATTTCAATCGATTGACAGCCCTAATATGAAGTGTGTGTGTTTAATATATTGAAAGGATAGAGCTGGCGTTACTCCATATTTTTCTTAATGTTATGAAATAAAAAATCAACTATGTGTTTGCGGCCTCGTGACAATCACGATGTAAACAGTAGAGACACGACGTTCACATTACAAAGTAATCTACCAGGAATGTGCGCTTGCACGTATGTGATCGGTCACCACAGCGTTTTGCTGGCATTGTGGTCAGTCAAAAGTTTTGCCAGGTTAAAGTTTTATCACCGGAGCCTCCTGCGTTGGCAACGCTGCTGCGTCTCCGGACAGGCCTTAGTCTCTCTCAATACTTCAGACAGGGACATCCCTGCCCAGAAGTACTGCAGTTTTAGCAAATTATACCCGCAGAGGAGTAAATAGTGCATTTGTTGGGGACTCTTTTCGGGTGCAGATTAATATGTGCTAGTGAGTATTTACGCCAACATGACGGTGTATGTGGGGATCACTCAAAATAAACTACAGTACTCATGTTCATGGTAATGGAGGAGCATGTCACCCAGTGCTACAGTGTGGCTCATTGGTGTGTTTTTAATAGTTTTTGGATGACAATGTAGCTCTATGACACAGAAGTATAAAATATATCAGGCTTTAGCTACAACGGAAATACTTATAGTCACTAGGGTCAATTCATAGTTGGTTTTGGTCTATTATTTTCATTGAAATTTTTTGATTAGAATAAAAATTAAGAATATCACCAGCTTTATCCTCCAAGGTTCAATGTTTAACTCAGTTATCCTCCATCTTCAATAAGCTGTGGCAGTTTGACCGACCTTTCTTGCGGTCTCACCGGCCACTCCAAATTTTTGGTTGGTGGCATCAAGTTGCCATGACACCAGACTGTTTTTCCTGCCCTCTGACCTCCTTTCAGGACACGCTGTGCTCAGTCAGACTGCATCTCCAGCAGCAGCTTGAGTTCAAAGGGCCCGGGGGGGAAAAGAGGCAAGGGGGAGAGGCTGTTTCCTCTCGATAATATTAGATAAGATGCACCACAGGCAATACTCGCCCTCCCTAAGTGCATGCAGACAGGAACACAGAGACCCATATTACACGTACACATGTGGGAATTAATGAGCGCACACCAACACAAAAGCCGCACATCTCCGTCTCTGTTGTCTTTCATTGTGTTGCAGTGTCATAATTATTGCATTTGTTTGGCTCACTGCTGTTTAATTTATGATGTCGAATTGTATTTTCCAGCATTATTAATGTATTATTCATCACCGTTGACTTTAACCGTCTCCGCTGTACATGTATTTTTGTACCACCCTCTCATTCACGCTTTGTTGATGGCACGGTATTCATTCTCACCATTATCTCCCACTTTGTTAATCCATTTCATACTCCGCGCACGATGTTTGATGCTTCCACCGTCATAAACGCTTGCGTTTCTATTCATTTCTTTGTGCTGCAGAGTGCTTCATCTCTAATCAGGGACTGGTCCATTATGGTTTAATTATCTTGTAGTATTCTTTCATACTTGAGTCCAGGGTGTTTTTTGCTGAAAACTGCACTACTAGACTATGCAGCCTGGATAAAAGCCCAGATAAGGTTGTGTCTGGGTGGCTGACTTTACTTATTTACTTATCCCAACTTCATGCCTGAATGTGTTTATTGATGTTCCCCTTCCTATCCTGTGGTATGCTAATAATCTGCACGATGCTCTGCTGATTTCAGGAATGCCGTGGTCAACCATAGAAGCTCCCCAGTGAGAAGAGAGCCATGGGAAAAACCTCAAACTAGATCCCGGTTGTGAGGTAAATGCTTTGGCAACATCTGTTTCTTCCATGGCTTCCTGTTTTATACCAACAAAGACTCTTTGAATCCGACTGAAATGAAAGAGAGAGCAAACAGCTTGAGAGATCACAGCTAGTGACGGAGAACGTCAGCTCCGAGTATACAGAGAGTATACGCTAACATTTCCATGTCTCTCAGCTTCTGACAGTCTCTTTCTGTCTCCTCCTGTCTCTTTAATCTGTACTCTCATCATAAAACACAAGTTTGTTCTTATTGACAATGCGTATTGAAGCAACATTGTAATATCTTCTCCTTCACTACAAACAGACGACTTCCCGACTCACACAATCAAACCTGTTGAAAGAAGACTAAATCGGAGACCCATCATGTATATTATTCAACATAATTGCATATGGGACTCACATAACTGCTTGCGTGAATAGCAGTGCTCTCTTTCTTTTTCTTTCTCTTTGACAAACACACACTCTACCAAGAAAAAATATATATTAGCAAGTATATAAGCCAACAAAAGCTGCCTCCCATCTATTGTCACCCACAGAGTCAGACCGCCGAAAAGAAAACCAATTCAAATTGGTACACATTATTGAGAATAATAATATATTGTGTGCATACTGTATAAAAGCCCTCATTATGGAATAAGAACATTAAATTGTTAGCTTACTTTTTTAAAGCGTAGACGAGCTGTGTGAATTGTGCACATTTGTGAACACACAAATACAGTATACACACTTTCTCCACACACATACACACACACATACTGGCCGACACTACCCAATAGCCATTGACAACAGTGCCCTAGCAACCATTGGGCATCATGCCAAGCCGCTGAGGTTGCCTGGTAGTGTGTTCCCATGGCAACGTTTTCTGCCTTTGTAAATAAGGTACGAGGAGAGCGAAATGGGGGGGTTTGGGAGAAATCGCACCACAGAATCTCATTCTATCTTGAGAGAACTAATAATTTATGGTCTGTGAGTAGCGGATACTTATCCTGGCCCTGCACCAAGCTGTCATCTGACTGAAGCGGTGCGTTAGCATCGATGCGGATCTCAGGTCCGAGTCCTCGCTACACAGGGTCAGATCCAGTTTTGAGGGGGATAGAGGAGAAGCATGTAATCTTAGTCTTCCTTCCTGGTCTTTAAATGACTTCTTATGAGTATAATTGGGAAAGTAATGATCACATTCTGTAGACTCTCTTGAAGTGACTCTTGAATGTAACTTTTGGACGCATTTTCTGACAATTTATAAAAACTGCATATTTATCTATTTGTTTGTCTATCCATATATTTGTCTTTTCTCATCACCCTAGTTTGAGTTTTTTACATTGATTTTCATTATTTAATTTTTTTTAAATTCTATGAATTAAGAAACAATTATGTTCTCCTAAACAGTGTGTGCCCTTCAGTAAAATCAAGCGGACCATCAGCGGTCCTTGGCCCTGATTTTTAGAACCGCTGTCTGAGGTCTGCATTCCTGTTGAGCTGGCACTTGCCAGACGATTCATCGCTGCGGTTAACAGTTTATTTGCTGTCACTGGGCAGATTTCGCTGCTCTGTGCCCCTACATTGTTTGGGTGGCGCCGTAGTCTCTGTGCGTCACTTCTCAAAGACGATGAGTGGTGGAGAGTCACCTGAAGTCTTTGTTTATTGTTTGACGGCAGAGCCTAACCGTTTTAAAGAAAAGGGTTTGCTTTTATTGACAGAAATGTCTTGTTGCGAGGCAGACATGTGCTTGATTTCAGTAATCTTCTCTTATTCATTTTCTCTCCAGTTAGTCAATTTTTTTTTTGGTCTTGTTTCTCATGTAAAACACAATGAGGTCCTTTACCATTTGATGGCTTTCCTCTGACAGGCCATTGTTGTTGACACATTTCATGTTTTTAGACATTTTGAAGATTGAAGAACAGAATGCTTATTATTTTAACGTCACCAATTCTCTCTAATCTTGAGATTGATTGGGTCAAAATAGTCATGCAAAATGTGCCTTAATTGTAAGTTCAATAGATAAATCAAAATCGTATGCCTCTTTATCGAAGAAGCAAAGAACCTTAACATTTGATGAGATTTTGTAGTCGTTTTAATGGAAAAGCATCGCCTTCCAGTTTTCATACAAAACCTAAAACTTGTGCAATGGATATTTCCCTCAAGTAGTATAAAAATAAGAGTTTAATTATTTTAGCAGTAATGACTGACAAACAATATGGTGTTGCTCAGTGTTGTCTCAGCTGTTGTTAGGCAAGATTAAAACGTGATGATCATGTGCGTGATAATCCATATCCCCGGAGTCATTATTGGAAGTGATAACAACAGCTTGAATTAAATTAACAAACTGAATTACTGCTAAATTTAATTTCAGCGGTTTACATAAACACTTTTTCAAGCCTGATGTAAAAACTGGCTGTAATTAAATTAGACACTTGTGATTTATTAACAACAGGGCATTTTTGGCTGATTTCATAAATACATATATTTAGTTCTGCTTAGCATCAAATGTTTTTTTCAGTATTGTGTTGCGATGCTAACCCTTCTTCTCTTGGCCATCATGGTATTTGCCAGTTAGTTCAGCACCGTCATTATTTTGTTGCTCGTGGGCCAAATTTTCATGTCGCCAAAAACTTTGGACACTAATACAATGTTGTCATAAGTGATTACTAATACTGAGTTGCTTACTAAGGCGTTAGTCACACCAGATCAGGCGATAGGGCGATTCGCTGCAGGGTTGTGCTGCGGTGTGGGAGAGTCACTTCAATAGCCCATTAACTGCGACGATTAACGTCTTTTGTTCCCTCATGGCTGAGCTGTACAGCCCTGGATCACGGGTTACGTAGCGTGACGTCGGGTTGCCTTTCTCCAAAAGTTTTTTGTGTTTCTACTCTTCCGCCGCAGGCCGCTGCGTTTTTCTTCGGCACCCCCTGCGGCCGCCGCAGCCACACAGCCAGATCTGGTGTGAATGCAGCCTAATGCTTACTTTAGCTACTATAACGTGATTATTTTAGTAAAATATTATCACTGTACAGATATTTTTGGGATTACTGTAATGCACTGAGAGCACAACCTGTTTTCTTTCTGTTTTCAAGGTCATTTATAATATTTTGGTGATTTAGGCGTACCTAGATATATACTTTGGCTCAACATTATTCACTTGTTTTGGCTCTCTCAAGAGGCCGAACTGTAATTCCCACAAAGCTTCACCTGACCCGACACCAGCCGGCATTCAGCCTTATGCACCACCCTGGCCTCCAGTGCAGGGGCTTCCCACCAGACTCACATTGGCACACAAACACACCCAGGCAGATTGGCAAAGAGCTGGCATTGGCACAACCATGCCGCATTCATGCGTGATCCGACTGCGAATGAGACGGTGAGAGAGGTTTAAAAATGGGAGGAGCAGAATCGAGGGGATCAAGGGGGAGACCTAGATGGTATGAACAGAGATATTGTCTGAGAATAAGAAAAAAAGAAAAAAACTTGTAAAAGATTTTGAGGCCTGAAATGTTCAGTATGGAGGACAAATAAGAGGCACTTAGAGAGGCGGGAGGACGGCCAAAGAAAGAAAATGAAGGGTAGGCGGAGGGTGGGCTTTTAGCATGGCAGAGGGCAGTGGAGAGAGGCGAGGTGAATGGGTTTGTGTTTGGAAGCTGGCCAATATAAAAAAAAAATCCATGTCTCTATTAAGCATATGGTGCTGCCGTACCTTTTGAAGTTCACACTTAGTTGGCTAATTATTCATTTAATAATGGTTAAATGTTGACTCTTAAACACTGTTACAAGTTGAGTCTGATTACAAACAGCTTTTAGCCACATAATGTAATTGAACAAGACACAACACGGCCATTCATCATCTTATTATACACATTTACCTGTGCTATGCAATACATATTTAAATGTAGTATTGGTCCTTGCAGGTAATCTTGAATCCAGCTTTGTCAGTGAGCCCCAGTCATCCAAGACTTCAAGGTTGTATTTTTGGTGCATTGACCAAGCTGAATAAGAGGCCAAGCAACTCAGCTGCACAGCAGCTATCAAGCAATCAATGAGTCATTGAGGCACACAGGAGGAGTGTCAAAACACAGCCATTGACTGCTAACAACAGCCAATTTGCTGCTTTTGCAGGAGATCACCTCAGCTAGATGTTGAATGTTTTTGAGCGCCTCATTATTTATGGAGTATGAGAGAGATTGACTGGATAGTGCTGTTACTCCAAATTGTCATCCAATTACTCACCCATTAGATCCTATTTGTTATATTGAAAACTGCTCTACAATGCACCAATTTATGCATTACCCAAAATGTACCTTATTAAACAGTGCAAATCAGCTTATGTTTTAATGTGTCGAGATATCTGACAGCATTCCTGAGATTCTGATGAGGCCAAACACACTGGCAAAACATTAAAGAGGACCTATTATGCTTATTTTCAGGTGCTATCTTCTATTTACTTCTATTTGTTCTACTAGAACATGTTTACATGCTTTAATGTTCAAAAAAAGCTTTACTTTTCTCATAGCGGCTGTGCTGCAGCACCTCTTTTCACCCTCTGTCTAAAACGCTCTGTTTGAGCTCCTCACCCTCAAAAAGCCTAGTCTGCTCTGATTGGTCAGCTGTCCTGCTCTGTTGTGATTGGTCAACCGAACCAAACTCTTTGGACCCTGCTCCATCTTTGCTCTAACTAGCTTTGTTTGAGGGCGTGCCAAACTAGCCGCTAGGTAGGTATTATGCAAATGTGTTACTTGGTGACATCACCACATTACGGAAGTAAAGGTGGGACTTCAAACAAGGCGTTTCAGGCAGTTCTGGAGCTCAGTTTCTGTGGGGGAGAGTAAGGGGCCGTACACAAAAACGCATGGAAAACGCCAGCTGTTCAGTTCTTTTATTTCCAATGTGCTTGGGAGATTGTGCTCCTGTTGCGCCTGCCGTCACTAAGCAACCAAAACCTGCGTGCCGCGATGACAATGATGATGAAGTTGCGGTAATTTAGCAGGAAGCCTCATTGACTAAACTAAACACAATCAAAACAGAGGTAAATGCATTTCCAGCACCATAAATCCCTCACAGTAGCTTTACATTCGATTTCTCTGCGTCAGTCTGGCTCATCTTTCAACTGGATGTTGGGCCGTCCTCGGACATAAAGGGTGAAGCAAGTAAAATGGTCCATGGGACAGATCGTAAAGCTTAGGGTTGTCCTGCACCAAAATGATTTTTTAAATCTCGGGGCGCAGTAGTCGCGGCCCGAAAAATAGGCGCTTGGGAACGCTGGTGCACCGCAACAACATCGCTCTCGCGTTTGAGTGTGCCTGCCGCCCGTCTACATTGACAACAGTGGATTTGAGCGTGCAAAAGATGCGGCATGTGTACGGCCCCCAACTCCCTTTGGCGTGGACTCTGTGCTTTCTAACTTTGCAGACCTTTTACATACACAAAAAACTATATAACACACTAAAGGAAAGGGAAAAAGCACAAATTCATAATAGGTCCCCTTTAACTGCAAAAAATCTGGATACTATACATTTATCTGTATTTACAATTAGACAATGCAGCGTTTTAAGTAGAGAGTCCCTCTCATTCATTCGTTCTTCCATTCATTCATGCTCTCACTCATGTATGGCCTATCTATGGCTTAAAGGCGTCATGGTCATTTCTAGAGGCATCTCTGCAGCACTGCTGAACTCTGTAGGGTGCTCCACATCTGGGACACTGTTTGCCCTTGTTAATATTAAGACCTGAGGGCAGTGACGTGCTGTTCACTACTGCCGCTATTCTGTTAGGTAACACTTGATGATAATCCTCCCCCACAAAGTCAGTTTTGCCTTTTCAAAGAATACTTTTACTTTGGTGTCACAGTCGAGAGAGACAGAGAGGGTTGAGAACATGCCCAAAGGGTTCAGGGTATAGGTCTCGGAATACTTCAAATGAACCAGGAAGAAATTATTTTGTGTTCAAACTGCAGATTGCATGTTTTAAACATAATGTATGAGAGGCAAAATTGTTTATACCTGTTTCAAACCACCACTCGATGGTTGGGCAAAAAGCCTGATGTAGGGATGGGGTGCGATAATCGTACAAATGGGGATAATGGAGCACACTTCGGTCGGTAAATAAAAAAGCTTCAGAGAGAGGTTAAGATCCTGCCTACATTCACAACTCTGCACACCTGGCCTCATAGTCATGATTGCTGGATTGTTTTGGAAAATTACAAACATTTTAGATACACTGTCCCCCCGATACCGCCATTGGAAAGACAATCACTTCATTTGAAGCAGAGGCAAGGGAAGGCCAATTTATTTTTATAGCACCTTTCAACAACAAGGCAATTCAATGTAAGACATAAAAAGCCATTAAGACAAGATATAAAAGAAACACAAGGAGATATAGACAGACACATATAAATATGATAGAATAAAAAGATAAAAATCAGCATAAATGTAATAAAACACTAGATTATGATATGAATAAAAATGACATTGCAGTTACAGTGCAGTGAGCTATTAATTTTAATTAATAATCCCAAATTAAATTTGCTAAAAGGCAGTGGAAAACAGAAAAGTTAGTAGTTAGTATTCTTCAAACTTCACATGATACTTTAGCATCAAAATGTATGGATTACATTCAAAATAAATTGCATAAAGCATTAACAGCTGAAAACATTAGCCGATTAATCGATAAGTTCATCACCAGAAAATTAACAATTTAGATAATCGATCGTTTGAGTAATTTTTCAAGCAAAATTCCAAATATTTGCTGTTCCATTCCTCCAGTGTGATGGTTTGCTGCTTTTCTTTGTCTTAAATGATAGCAAACCAAATATATAATATATAAATATATATATGGTTTTTGGAGAGTTGGTGGAACAAAACAAGCAGTTTGAGGATGTCACCTTGAGCTGTGGTTTCCACTATTACCTGACATTTTATAGGCAAAACGTTCCATTGAAGAAAAAAAACCTGGCAGATTTATGGAAAATGAGAAAGAAACGTTAGTTGCAGCATTAATGTATCATTAAATCACGACAAGTAAAAAAGAGAATTGTTGCTCCTTCAACCAGCTGAAGATGTGATATCTAATTTCAGCCTTCTTCAGACACCATGACAGGACTAGAATCTAACTGTTGGTTCAGTGAAATGAAAACAGAAGAGGAGTATTCGTCTTTAACCTCAGAATGACAATGAAGTGTGCTCAGTAGTGCTGAATCGAGTCTTTGAGGATAAGGAAGATTCCACCAGCTCCACTTGCAGAAGTAGGTCAGGCAGACGCCTACAGTAAGCAACTGCAGGTTAAGTGCTCGTCTTTGTATTCAGAGACAGTGAAGGTCTGCCTTTGCCTCTGGTGGGGGGTGGGGGGGGTCTATGTACTGCGTCTACCCACAAGAGGGAGACAAGTCCGCAAAAATGCATATAGTGCAGTAGTTACCCAGCCTCAGCAATTATTTCTTTAAATTCCAACAGTATCACAGTATTAAACTTGTAGCCACAGACCAAGTTTATCTTTCTTATCTTTTTTTTAAATCTGAAACATAGCTTCATCATAAATATATGAGAGTATGAATGAAACGAGACGTAAGGGAGGGACAGATGACAGAAACAGACAGACAAAGACAGACAGAAGTAAAAGACAAAGACGACTCTGCATGGAAGAAGAAGAAGAAGAAGAAGAAGAAGAAGAGACTCCAGCGCTGACCGTGCTCCGGTGCTCTGCAGTGTGAGGTAGTTGGTTGTATGGTTTCGCATCATAAACAGCCTGGAGATAACTGTACAACCTTCTAGCTTTCCCTGCGGTGCCACCCAGACTTCACATGAAGGACATCCCTCTTTATGCCTCTTGAGGTGGTAAGTACGAAGACTGACCTGAAAAAGGACAGGAATTGTTAGAAATTGACCGACTTTACAGGAGTACAGGGGTACATTTTTAATCATTTTTAACTATTTAACCTGTAACATTTATATTAAACATGACAAAGTAATAAAGGAAATCAAAGAGTTTTTAGGGCTGTAGTTAAATGATAAATAATGAGGGTCCTAATTGTATTTAGATGTAATACAGTATGATCTGTCTTTGTATGTGTCTTTTTTTTTTTTTTTTACCTCTTACATTTTCAAGGTCTGTTTTACTAAAGGTCTGGTGGATGTCTTTTGCAGTGCTGGACAAAAGAGATACACCGACAGTCACTACCGTAAAGATCACATCCATTATTAAATATAAAATAATTAAACATTTCTCCTTCAACAAATTCAATTTCAAGCCCATAATTAAAATGGCATGAAAAACAAGCTATAAAACTGTTTCTGCACTGACTTTAAATCTAATACATCTGAAATACTAATCAGGTTTTGCCGTCGAGGTCCAGCTAATCCAGACATCGATATACCCACCTTGCTCTGCAGTGCTCTTTGATTTGTTATTTGGTGCAGTCCAATGGGGTATAGAGCCAACTATCAATAGCTGTTTGCTCCTGTGCTTTCTTAGCATGCCGTGCACAAAAACACAGAACAACGCGGGCAAGTCGGCCGGCATTACCCTGGAATGTGATCGGGGAACGTTAAAACCAGGAAAACCAACGTTTAGAGAACTCATATTTTAATGAATTTCATTGTGGGCATTTTTTGCTGTCTGCAACATGAGGATGTTCATCCACCCACCAGTTTGAAAATATAAAACTGAACTGCAATATGTCACAACCTTGGATTTTTATTGAACTCATAATTACATATTACACAAATATGAAGCATTTCATGGCAAAGGTTTTTTTAAGTTTTTGTTTAATTTTTCCTCCGCAAACATTCTTTCAGTCGACACAAAAATCTCCAAAGTGAACTATCCGTACACGCTTGCTGCTCTCTGTAGTCATGG
This sequence comes from Sebastolobus alascanus, assembly GCA_916701645.2. NCBI lineage: Eukaryota > Metazoa > Chordata > Actinopteri > Perciformes > Sebastidae > Sebastolobus > Sebastolobus alascanus. The sequence goes on from CAKAOJ020000274.1 coordinate 723,745, forward strand.
TAGATAATGACAGTGTGCCCAGACATTAGTATCAGTGTGTCCTGAAGCACGAGGCTGTATGTGAACTTGCTTACCGCCTCCGCCTCCTTCTCCTTCTCCTCCCTGCGCCCCCCCTCCTCGCTCCCCACCACCCCCACCCCACCCCCCTCTGTCCCCCAGTGTGTCTGGCTAGTGGCTCAGACACTCAGTATCCGCATTGCGTTGCAGTGCTCCAGCGAGGAGGGGAAAAAAGAGCATATATCAGCAATCTCTGCCGAGCACTGCTCTTTTCTGTACGCACACAAAGAAACGACTCCCCGGCATGTTCCGACTCAAAAGGAAATACAACCGTCACAATAGAGCCGCTTGCCACCCGCTATTTTATAAAGCGTGGCCAGTTCCTGCATTTGTTTTCACATTTAATACTGACATTTCATACATAATGTTGACTGTTATTTTTTGCATATTAACAGCTCTATTGTCTTGTTAATTTATTGTGTTATAGTCCATTTTATCACTTCGCACCTGCATGAGATTAAAAAATGTCTTTTTTTTTTATTGAAATTTGTCGCTACACATTTTTATTCTCACGCAGTGTTATTTGGGGAGTTTTCTGTCAAAGATGCAAAAGTTCAGCTATGTGATTTCACAATTCCTGATGGCTCACTTACCGCTCACCATGTGATAGAGGATATTTGGGAATTTTTGCAACATGGGCAGATAGATTGATATGCGATGAATTGTGCAGATAGCAGACTGTTGTGTTAATGAAATGTGGAAGAAGAGCATCAGTGTTGTGGTCAGAACGGCTGGGAGGTTAATCACCTTTGGGCTTGCTGGGGCTTTGATCCTCATGCTGTGTAAAAATCCACAGCCTCCGTCTGTGAGCTCCCTCCAACGCCTCTCCCCCCCCCCCCCCCCTCCCGTTCCCTCCCTTCCTCACACACACACACATACACTCCCTCTCACACAGATGCGCAAGTGCGCAAGGACATGCACACACACACACACACCTCAGACACATGCGCCTCCCTCCGACACACGTTGGACTCTCTCTCCTCCAGATGCATGAACGTTCAGACACACACAAACAAACACAGAGTAATAGACACCCATTCACAGACACGGCAAGACGACGTCCCGTCACGCCTGGAAAAAAATGTACGGGGTTAGATTGGGAGAGAGAGAGAGGGAGAGAGAGAGGGAGAGAGAGGGAGGGAGAGGGGGAGAGACGAGGAGGGGAGGATGAAAATGAGGGGAAGGGCTGAGACAGAGCAGGGGGAGGCGGGGACAGTGATGGAGAGTGTTCAGGCAAGAGAAGAAGAAAGAGCGATAGCTGGAGATACTGCATGCTTGCATAAGTGTGTGTGTGTGTGTGTGTGTGTGTGTGTGTGTGTGTGTGTGTGTGTGTGTGTGTGTGTGTGTGTGTGTTGTATGTAGGTGACACAGATTTATGAAAGGAGGGGGTCATAGATGGAGGCACTGTTGGTGGTTGTTGGGGGAAGTGGGGGTGTTGGTACAGCACCAGATAATGGAATCAATGCAATTGTCTGTGTGTTTTACTGTGAGTGTGTGTGTGTGTGTGTGTGTGTGTGTGTAGCGTACCTGCCTCATAGACATTGCCTGCTCGGACTCTAATCGCCTGGAGAATTAGTGATGTGACTTGGCAGAGGGAAACAGGCACAAAACAGAGCCAGGGACAGCGCCTGAGAGAGGGATAGAAGGAGAGACAAAAAGAGGAGAGCGAGAGATGGAGGGGTAGCGAGAGGGGAATAGCTTTTCTGTTCGCCGCCGCGTACAGCGCTCAGAGAAAAAGGAAGACTGTGAAGATGGGGCAGGATAGGTTTTATCAAGCGTTATTTTCTTTACCACTGGATTAATTGTTGCTCTTTTTTTTTTCTCTCCAGGGGAAAAACGGATCAATAACTCATCGTAAGAGTGCGTTGTGTTTTTATGTGTATGTGTTTTATGTACGTGCACTTGTTGTATGCGTGTGCACACGGTCGTGAGTACGAATGTGTGTGTTCATGTAAGGAACACCAGGAAAGGGCAAATGGTGAGTTCAGAATCACTTAAACGGGCCGGGCTAACAAATCGCGACGAGCAAATTCGACTGACCACGAGCACCCGCCATCTTTCCTTCATTTGTGTCCACCTTCATGTTCATTCTTTTTGACATGGGTAATTTTTTATTCACATGAGAATATTTCTCTTCATTCTCCCTCCAGCTTCTGGTTTTTCATCCTCCGGTCTTTGTCTCTGGTGATTTTGAGAGCAGCAGAGGAGCTCATGAAACTGGGACAAGAGGAAAACATCTCAAAGCACAGAGACAAAGAGGAAACAGAGAGAGGCAGTCTAATTTCTCACACTGGCAGTCATGTTCCGTGCGCCTTTGTGGAGTCGCATGTTTGTCTGCATGCGTGCGCACCTGGCCACAGACAGATTTGAGCAAGTTAGGGATTGTTCCGGATCGTTGGCAGACGACGAAGCCGTCGCCTGCTCGCTCAGACTTACGTGTGATGGAGCTTTTCGGCTGTGTACCAGTTGTTTGGACCCTGGCTCATATTCTTCGTGTGGCATCTGCAGTGTCAGGCTTGTGTGACATTTATTTTGTCTGGGGAAGAGTAAATCAGTGTTACTCCCTCAAGGCTGAACATCTTTGTCATGGGGGAGTGATTGCATAATCCTCCTGTGAGATCACAAGGCCTGTAGGAAATATAAGACGACAGGGTTGTCTGCGGCTCCAGGCACAGCTGTCTGTGGATGTTTCATGCATGTGCACAAGCAAAGAGTCGAGTGCGTGCGTGCGTCCATGAACCGTATGACTGCCCTGTTGGAGCTTAACGCTCGTACAGGCCGTATGCTCATCCCATATGCAAATCCCGATTTAAACATTAAATTTGAGGATTTTCCTCTGCGTACGTGTGTCTTTGTCTGTCTGTCTGCCAGCAGGGGGCATTTGGTTTGAATGTCTCACTGCACAGACCTGCACTGAATTATAGGCGCTGGCTATGTCGGGAGGACAGACGGTAAAAGGGCCCCGGCGACGTAACTAACGGATGAATAACAATATTTATATGTTTTACAATGTATTTTAACTAAATCTTTCTTTCTCTGCAGGATGTGACCCGGTCCATTTTGTGCAGACGTGTCAGGACGAAACATTTCATGTCGGACTGCATCGGCATCGATAAAAAACAACGGTAACCATTCAATATGACGCATAATCTGTTTCTCGTTTTAAAAGACTATTTTTGTTATAATATAAGATGCTACATATCTAGTAAACATGTATTTATAGGCAGGTTTAATGTCAAAAGTTAATCTCATTTAGCATAGATGACAAAATAATTCATAATAAACATGAATTATGCCGGTATGCCATATATACATACCGGCATACATACATATGCCATGTCAATTTATTTTTTCATGTTAAAATCTCACGTGCTACAGAAATATTTAAGACGTTGTATTGGATTTTACCTGCGTACGAGGCTGATCGAACCGTCTGACGGCGTGCTTCATTGTCCCTGAGACCCTTAACCTGTGATGATATGAAAGGTCACAGGTGAGGTCCTTGGGAACAAAGCCGCATGCAGCTGCATCTGATTGCCGCAACATTTCGTGACATTAGACGGAGAGAAAACCTATTACAAGTTGTGTACTTTTTTCTAAAAATCACGAGATTATCACAAATGTCAGAAATGCATCGCAGATCAGAGTCAATCTGCAGAGCCGTTTCAACTGCATGAACTCATCTGGAGAGAATTCCCCAAACTTTCCAGACGTCATGGAAAGCCAAGAAGAGACTACGTGGTTCTCTGAAGGGGGCAGTACCTTTTGGCCAGCTTTGTGTGCTGAACACTTGCACGGTTCAATAAAAAGACAGCCAAGGTTCGTGACCCCGATGTATGATTCACCATGGATTTTTAAATCTGTTCACAGACAAAACAGAGAATTACAACATCCAAGACCTTTAGCCAAGAGACTGTTACATTTAGAAAAAGACAGCCAAGTGTCATCACCTTGATGCTTATCCATTTGTAATTGTTAAAGCTCCTCACAGCAACAGAAAATATTTGTTATTGTTGAACTATGAAGAAAATATGTTGGTGACAAAAAAAAAATGTATTTCCATAAGGCTGCAACTGGTTATTTTCTCAATTTATCGATTAATCATTTGGTCTATTAAATGTCAGTAAATAGTGAAACCTAAACGATCAAAATAGTTGCCGGTTCATTTTCAGTCGATTGATTAATCGACTGGTTGTTGCAGTTCTACATTTTCATGACTTTTATGGATGAATGATTTGCACCTTGTTGTGGATGATCTCTTTTTGATTAACTGAAAATACGACAATAAAATTCAATAAATGGTGAACTTGTGTTGTTTTTGTTAAATACCATGTAAACCCAATAAATACTGAAAAGGATTTTTTTTTTTAAATGTGATCAGCTGTTTTCTCTTACTGGCCTTGCTGGTGTTTCGTGGTATTTAAGGAGCGTAGGATACATTCTTGCTCACCCAGTCACAGGTTCAATGTGAGATAAACATTTCAGATCAACGTAGTAATGATCAATGTGTGATATTAGGCTCCCACATAGAACACAAATAAAACTTGTCACATTTTTTTGACTGCTTAACAAAGCCTCAGAGCTGGCAGTTTTCAGGTGAATAAATGAAAGTGACACTCCAGCCAGGGTGGCTCAGTGTTCCCTGGCTCTCAGCCCCTCCATGTGTTTGTGCATCCCAGGACAGTTGACATTGATTGTGCAGGAGACAGACTGAGACACATTAGTACCCAGCTCGCTCCTGCCGCTGAAAAACACATTAACTGGCTGCATTGGGAGCCCTGTCTGGTAACCATGGCAAAGCACACAGGGAGGGAGGGAGGGAGGAGGAGGAGGGTTGAGACGGGGCAGCGGGTTCAGCGCGCAGTCTCTCAGGGGTTGTCTTTCTCAAACGCTCCTTTCCTTTCCTCCGGCCACGTCTGTCATTTTCTCTCAGCCTCTCTCTCCCTCCTCTAAACTGACAGCCTCTCTCCCTCTCTGGCTCTCCTCTCCTCACACACACATATAAACACAATTTGCATATTTCTTTCTCTTGTCTTGCATTCTTCTTATTGACTCTGACCTCATCAATCTGCCCTTACCTCATACTCCACCCCCTTATCCAACTACCCTGTGCAACATAATCTGCCTCTCTCTAATTTGCCTCTTTTTTTTCGAGTCTTTTTCCCCCCATGTCTTTTCTTTCTTTGTCAGTATGGTTCCCCTCTGTGGAGAGGCACAGGAAAAACAAGAAGGGGCTAAAACAATATGGAATAAACTCAGCTAAAACTGATACTGAAGGAGGACAGATGAGCTTTCAACAATCATACTCATAATATTGATGTATATAGTATTAAGGATAATGTATACAGTAGTAGGCCTACTGCTGCCATGACACCGTCCCCTATGTGGAATCAATAAATCCTCAGTTTAATTAGTTTATCTTATCTTATAAATCAGTCACGCTGTCTTATTTTGTGTGCATTTTTTATTCTTATCAAGGACATTTTCAACTTAGTGCTGGCTGAACAAGTTTTAAGGTTGTTTTTACTCAAGTACTTGTACTTTGAGTATTTCCATGTGATAAGACTTTGAAAATGAAAACCATACATTTGCTAATATTTAGAAATAAAATGTTTTTGAATTTAAAACAAAATGGTTTTGAATTTAAAACTCATACAAATTTTACACTTTTTATCTTAAAGCTCAGCTTTATAACTCTGGCTGAATCACAGCCACTGTGGCCTCTAGTGGCAGTTACAGGATGATGGTCAATATTAAAACAAAGTGTAACAGTAGCGCAAGTAGAGAAGAATCATAGTCCGCTGACTCTAATGTCAGTTACACAGTGATATATATATAAAGTTTGGTGATAATAGCCACCTACTGGTCATACCAGACCAAGTAAGGCTGTTGCAGCAAAACTCCTTAGTGTATTGAATTGACCAACGGTGCAATTTATTATTTATGAATTAAACTTTTATTTGTAAGAAAAAGAAATTGTAATTCCCTCTTTTGAAAGTTACATTGTCTCGCTTTAAACCAAATATATTAAAGCTGTTATGTCAGCTACCATCGTTTTCAACACCTTCTCATAAATAAACTGCCTCTTTCAACTGAAATATACACATCTGATGTTGTTTATTGTGTCATGCATAAACATGTACTTATAAGACACAAAGAAAACCATTGCAGTAGTGAGAAAGTGGTGCAAAGAACTGTCTCCTGTCCAAAATAAAATCTACCCTGAAAAAGATTCCTTTAAATTCCTTTCTTCCAAATTCCTTTTTGTTCAACAAGTTTTTATAATCTTCCAACTGGAAGAACTCATCAGACATGACGGACATTTGACTGAAAAGCATATCCCATAAAATCATCATATAATGAGAAATAAAACTTAAAATGTACGTTGTCTTCAGTTTTACTTCAATCGCACATCAAACAAAGCATTTTTCTCTTCGGGAAAACCTTTAAACTGGTTCTACACTACAGTTATCTTTTATTAGTTTATGTTTATAATTTAGGTTTGAAATCAACAGCCCATCTTTCCTTATACGATTTACTGTTTATTTGAGTATAATTAAGAGTGTAGGGTGTATATCAGTGTTAGAGATGAATCAGTGTATTTCTAGAGCTTTGTTACTTTCCTCCATCACTGTATTTTGTCCCTCTGTACACCGTGCATGACATTATTACTGTCCAATAATTATTTACACTTAAGAAACTAGTCTGTAGGAGGCAGTGCTGAGGATGGATATGACATGACATGAATTGTAACTTCATTGGCAACTTTTTTAAACTTTAAGTACACGGGAATTGAGTGTCACAGCAGCAGAAGTACAAGAACAGATGCATAAGTTTAAATATCTAGTATATTACATTCAGTATAATGAGTTTACACCGAAAATGAAGTATGGAAAAACAAAAATCAATGCACTAATTACTATAAACACCAACATAAATTGTAACTAAAGTATATTGAACTAAAATAATCAGAAGGTGAGGAAACCAGGGGATTTGCAATGAAAACAAAAAAATAAATTCTTGGGTCTGCAGAGAGCAGTGTGAAAGGATTAAAGAAGCAAATGTGGGTATAAATACTGTATAATGTAGGCTACAGTTTACCAGTATGTGAGACATCACAGTAGCAGCCTGGGGAGAGGCGGAACGGAAACTCTGCGCTCCGGTTTCTTTCAGAGCCTCCCAAACGTCACGGACGACCGGAAGTGGTCGCAAATTTAAACCGCCATCACAGCAACACAATGGGCGCGTACTTTCACTTCACCTGCTTCCGGACGAATCGGTACTTTATGAAGAATTAAGCTCACTGAAACCCCCAGAAATACATCTGTATTTGTTTTTTATAATAACGTAGAAGTTATAATTTATTGTAATGATGAATAATATCGACATCGTTGTGTCTTCTTACTGACAGAATAAGAAACCAACAAGATAAGAAGATAGATTTGTGGTATTTTTTTATTTACTTACAGCTTAATAACATCGGACTCTCTCTGTCCACACACCGTGAAATATGCTCTTCTGTTACGTCATGTAAACAAACCACCAACCTATCAGCTGTGAGCTGGAGACCTGATCACTTAAAAGATGGGTGAGTATTACTTACTGTACTTACATACTGCGATGTTTAATGAAAATGACAAACAATACCCTCTAGGTAAACTTTCAGGTGATCTCCCTCCAGCCAGCTGCCTCCTTATTCAGGTGTTTATAGTGAAATGAGGAGGTATGGTATCAGTTAAGTCCTCATTTCAGCTTTATGAATAAGGAAGAAATAGAAACGGCGTCTGACAAAAAGTTCAGCTCAAGTTAGCTCATTTAAAGTGGAAACGTTCAACCAAGTTAAAGTGGCAGTAGGCAGGATGTTTTTGGCATCACTGGGCAAAAAATTCCATAATAACCTTTCAGCATATTGTAATTCAAGTGTTCTGAGAGAAAACTAGACTTCTGCACCTCCTCATGGCTCTGTTTTCAGGCTTTAAAAAATCTACTTTGACCAATCACAGGTCATTTCAGAGAGAGATCGTTCCTCCGGAACTTGGCTTCCTTCAACAGATTTTACAATGGCGGCGGCGTCACAAACTTTCTCATTTTGCAGCTAAACAGTACACTACAAGATGATTCTGAAAACAACTGAGGCAAGAAATAGGCATTAACGTAACTTAATTGATTCATATTTGATCAGCGCTGCCTAGTTTGAGCGTTTGGTCGGAGTTCGTGAGTGATTGACAGCCGGCTCTCATGGACAGCGGACCTCAGATCAACTCTGACTGCTTGTTTTCCTCCGGTCGGTGAAATCTTGCAGATGCTGTTAGGAGCACCGGAGGACACAAAGGAACATGATTTTCGTCAGGTTACCTGTTTCATGTACTACTGTCGCGATATAGCGACCGTTTTATAAAAGATAACTTTTTTTAATCATATTTGCTCCAATCTCGCCTACTTCAGCTTTAAGCTGGTTTACTAAATGGATTTCCACTCTAATGAACCATTTTAAAACAAACATGACAAATGTCAGCATTTAAGAGAAAAAAAGAAGATCGGTGTCATCTTTCCTGCAGCTTTCGTGACAAGAGCGCCGCCATGTTGCAGTACTCTAGCCTGTGACGTCACTCGGTTGGTTAGCTCAGCTGAGTTACACAGATACAACGGTAGAGACCGTTAAAGACGAGGACTGAGGAGACACTATTGTATTGCTCCTGGATGTAAAGATCAGTTTTACAATGTTAAAACCAAGGACAAAACAGTCCATTTCATAAACTGACGCTGAAATGGAGATCAGTAACGTTACTGCAGCGGCGCTGGCTGTAGTGACACTGTAGAGCCCGACGACAGGCACGAAGTCCAGCTGCAGCTGGACTTGAAGCGTTTTTGCTTGAAAAATGACACGTTTAATTGAATATTAAAATAGTTGCCTTGATTGTCCTTCTCTGTCACACTTACACCCAGTTATATAATCAATACTAAGTAGTTTAAAGTACACAGAAAGTGATTATTAAATAAACATTAATTGTGCTTATCAATGTTCTATTTTCAGGTGCCAACATGACCGAACCAGTCCAAGCTGATGACAACAGCATGGAAGAAGAAATGAAGACGACTGAGACAGGACAAGGAGATGTGGCGAGCAATGTGGAAGAGTCCAGTGGAGAAATGTCCAACAACAATCTAATTAAACAGCCACAAGATTTGAAGAATTTGAAGGTTATCGGAAAGGAAGGATCGGGAGACGACCATGCTGACAATTCTGAGCAAACTCCTAAGAAAAGAGGCAGGCCAAGAAAGCCTTTCAGCAAAAACACCGATGCTAAAGACTTACCGGACGGTGAATCGAATACACCAAAAGCGAAAAGGGGTCGTCCAAAAGGATCCACGAAGCGCATGTCAGAAAGTTTAATAAATGAAGGCACTGTAACACGTCCGAAACAAAGAGGCTCTCTCAATAAGAAACCCAGGCTGGAGACAAACGGTGCACCGAAGCCTCATCGAGGGAGGGGAAGGCCAAAAAAGAGCGGAGATGGCTCCCAGCCAGCTAAGAGGGGAAGAGGTCGACCCAAAGGCTCCGTAAGCAAGAAACCCCCTGCATATAAGGTGCACGGTAAGGTAGGCCGGCCTAAGAGTACCCCGTCCAAAAATGTGAAGTGTAGTCGACCAAGCAAACAACCAGCCAAAAGAGGAAGGCCAAGGAAGCACCCTCTGCCGTCAGCTGAGGAGCTGAAAAAGCCAAGAGTATGGAAGCCGCTGGGAAGGCCGAGAAAATACCCACGTGTTGATTCTCCAGAGGATTCTGAACCAGCCCCTCGTAGAAGCCGCGGTCGGCCTTTCAAGTCCGAGTCCAAGAAAGGCGCTCACTTACGCAAGAGTTTGCCTGCCTCCTCATCCTCACCAAGCAACCCCGATGTCGGATCCCCGCGAAAAAGGGGCCGTCCCCCAGGTACTCCAAAAAGTGATGCTGGCACCAAGCGGAGAAGGGGTCGCCCTAAAGGATCAGTCAAGAAAAATAAAGCCGGAAGTGAAACAACGCTCGACAGCGAACTCCCCGACAATTCAAAAGCCGAGAGTGATTCATCTCCTGTTGGGGAGGAACATGTAGAGCCAGCAGAAGAGCAGGTGGAGCACATCGAGGAAAATACTGAAGAATCGCTCATTGATCAGGATGCAAGCTTTGAAGTTAGTAACCAGGCTTGATGAACCATCCCGGTCTGACCAAAAAGTTGCAGTAGTAGTTCCTGCTGCATAGAATTCAAACTTGTGAAATGAAAACACGTTTTTAACATTTTGTCAGTCGGGTAGGCAGCTTAAAATGGACTTTGTCTTCAGTTTTACTTAAAGCTGCAGTCGGTAGAAATTGAGCAAATATGATTAAAAATATATATTTTTATAATCTATATCCTGACAGTAATCATGAGACAGGTAATCTGGAAAAAAACAAACATGTGCCTCTGTGTCCTCCGGTGCTCCTAATGGCATCTGCAAGATTTCAAAGACCGGAGGAAAACAACCAGTCAGAACTGATCTGGACTCTGCCTTTCCGCTGACGTCTATGGGAGCCACGGGTCAATCAAATGGTCAAACTAGGCAGCGCTGATCAAATATGAATCAATATTCTGTTACTGTAATGCCTATTTCTCACCTCAAATGTTTTCAGAAACATCTTGTAGTGTACTGATTAGCTGTAAAATGAGAAAGTTTGTGACCCGGCAGCCATGTTGAGATCTGTTGAGGAAATACCATGCACCACCCACCAGCCGGAGCACAGCCAATAGGAACGCTCAATAGGAAGGCTCTCTCTCTTTCTCAAATGACCTGTGAATGGCCAAAGTCTCCCGTCTTTTTTAAAGCCTGAAAACAGAGCCATGAGGAGGTGCAGAAGTCTACTTTTCTCTCAGAACACTTGAATTACAATATGCTGAAAGGTTATTATGGAATTTTTGCCCAATGACGCCAAAAACTTGTCTACTGAAACTTTAAATTACACCTCAAACAAAGCATTTTTTCTTACCGTAACTGTTTCTACAGCTAATTGTGGTGTACCTGAATGTAACTATTAAATGTTTCTTCACAACATTATAGTTATCTTTTCTGAGATTATGTTTATAATTCAAGTATTCTTATGTTTGGTACTTTTATTTCATTATTAGATAATTTAACATGTTTCTTTGAGTAGAATTAAGATTGTAGGGTGTAATATTGTAATAATAAATAATAAATACATTGTAATGACTTCACCCGAGTATATGCATTCAGTGATACAATTTACTCCTCTACTCTACATTTCAGAGGTAAATATTGTAATTTATCTGACAGCTTGCAAGTTTGCTTCTTGAATATATATTTGTAGCGTTTAAACAGGTCAGCATTATACACAGTTGTTGCACCACCACATTAAAATACATTTATTTTTCCTGTTCAGATGCTGATAATGAAGACAGCCAATGCACTATTTAACAATAATGTCAAACTGTGAGAGCAATCAGTGCTCACAGTGAGCATGGAGGTAGCTGAAATACGTTTCACATTTCTCACTATATGTCCATGCTCTGTTGTGATAGATTTGTCAAAATATGGTGTTAACATTGCACATCTATCTTTTACAAATCAGAGTGGTTTCAAGGTGCAGACAATTCTACCTTACATCCTCGGTAAATTGTAACAACACGTCAGGTAAAGTGTAACCTATATCAGATGTTGATGAAGTGAATATTTAAAGCATTTTTAAACTGAACCTAAACCCTATATGTTGCAACAGTGTCTGAAACAAATACTTTTATAGAGCAAATAATGAAGACATTAGATGTTACTCACCATAAAATCAGAAATGTTGTCTGTAAACTTGTTAATTTTCCTCATATCCTTTTCTCTTTTGATGTGTGAACATGGGACCAAATGAAGCATCTTCAACCGATCACAGTTATTCCGCATGATCAGAGAAACTGGTCAGTTTAATTGTAGTTACGTTTTACTGCATGAAGTTCTGTATGTTCACTAGTTTTTCCTTTCTTAAGGGCATCATATTCTTTGATGTAGCCTACTACGGCACATGGTGCTTCCAGGTAGTATTTGGAGCATTGTCTCGAGTTACTCTTTCCTGTGGCTGAGATCATACAGGCACAGGCCTGATTCATTCAGATGTGCATATAGGGATTATAAGAAGGACTATCTTTAAACACAAGTATTATAGTGGTCTTGTCTCTTTTTTTATGTTTATAGATAAGATAAGATGAACTTCATTGGCAACTTTTTTAAACTTTAAGTACACAGGGGAATTGAGTGTCACAGCAGCAGAAGTACAAGAACAGATGCATAAGTTTAAATATCTAGTATGCTACATTCAGTATAATATGAGTATACACCGAAAATGAAGTATGGAAAAACAAAAATCAAATGTATATATTTATGTACATAAATTGTAACTAAAGTATATTGAACTAAAAATAATCACAATGTGAGGAAACGAGAGATTTGCAAAGGGGGAAAAAAATAAGTACAAAAATAGTGTAAAGTATGTTGGGTCTGCAGATAGCAGTGTGAAAGGATTGAAGAAGCAAATGTGCGATAAACACTCTATGTGGGCTACATTATACCAGTATGTGAGAAATCGGAGTAGCAGTTGATTTTGTTTGTTTGTATTTTTTTGTTTGTTTGTTGTTGTTTTTTCTCGTTAGTTTTTGTTTGTTTTTCTTCTTTTATTTTATTTTCTCTTGTTTTTATTGTGTTTTTTTAAATGTGTTATATGCATTGCTGCATGATATATCTTATGTTTTTGTTGTTGTTTTTTAAATGTTTTATATGTATTGTTATATGTTATGTTTTTGTTGTTTGTGGACCCCAGGAAGAGTAGCTGCTACCCTGGTGGCAGCTAATGGGGATCCGAATAAAGTAAAGTAAAGTAAAGCCCGGAAGTCAGCAGCGATGTTGAGGCGGAACGGAAACTCTGCGCTCCAGTTTCCTTCAGAGCCTACTTAAAGTCAAGGACGACCGGAAGCGGTCGCAAATTTAAACCGCCATCACAGCAACAATAAGCGCGTACTTTCTCTGCATGTTGTCGTGTGAGTCTGCAGTTTGTGAACAATTAAGCTGAACTCTTACAGAGGATTTCTTTAAGGTGATGTATGCTCTCTGTTTATTGCACTATTTTATCTGTTTGACTCCGCCAGCTACTCTCCACTGCCGTCCATGTGGAGCCGACTATCACCTGGAAAACAATCTGGTCCGTAGTCATAGCGATTGTCTAAAGGCCTTAAAATTCACCACATTTATTGTGCTTAAGTTACAGTTGGTAATGCATGGGGATAATACGAGTTTTTAAAAATAATTTGCAGATGTTTCAATCTGTAAATAAGCAGCCTAAGAACACAAACTTATTTTATCATTTGCATGTTATCGTTACTGTCGTTACGTCTCCCCGCCATTACAAGATAGTGATCCAGGAAATAGACGTAGCCGTGCAAAACCTTTCCTTTAAATAATTAATAATAAAGATGCCGAATGTAAACACGTATTTGGTGTTTTCCAAATATATATATATATATTTTTTAAAATACACACATGTGTTTGCTATCTTACTCTGCAGACTTGGTTGTTTATGTTGATTGTATTTGTTCCCTCCGCTTTGTCAGCAGAAGTGTAATATTATTTTGGAGCCAAAAATGTGTTTTTAAAAATACTAGTTTTTCTGAAATGGACGACGTTTTAAAGCTGTTATGAGTTGATTAGTAAAGCATTTTACAGACTTTTAAATAAAATATAATATAAAATTGTAATTATTGCTTTTAGCTATAAATGATAATTGTGTCATATAAGTGCATTAGTGTAAGCGAATTAAATACAAACGCAAATTGAAAAATTAATACTTTAACATATGACATATTTTACCAGATTATGGGTGTATAGTTTTACATTATTTAAATGGTATAGGCTATATCACGTTTTATCCGGGTGTCATAGTTCAAAAATGGCAAACTGTGTCATATCTCAAATGTAGAGGTAAAACAAAATTTAATTTTTGCCGATTAATACGACAGTATATTGCTGCCATTAAAAAAAAATAAATAAAAGCTTAGTTTCTTGTTACCGCAATTTAAAAATGTAAAATGAAATGGTTTGTGACCCGGCCACCATGTTGAAAACAGTCAAGCCAAAACCAAGGCCTGTTGAAAGAGGATGGGTCACGCGTCAACGACACGTCATATCTTTGGGGGTACAGCAGTTAAATCTGGTCTGCACTCGTCGAAATTGAGCCAATCGCAACGCACGGCCGCAGCTTCAGTTACACTACGCATGTGTTGTACCCCATACCCCATAGAGTCATGTTCGCCCGTGTCCAAGCCTCCTGCAATAGGCATTGGCCAAAACCAAGCACCTCCCACCGGCCGGAACCAACATTCTCATTTTACGGCTAAACAGTATACACTAGTATATGTTTCTGAAAACATCGGAGGCGAGAAATAGGCATTACAGTAAGAGAATATTGATTCCATTTTGATCAGCGCTGCCTAGTTTGACCGTTTGGTCGGAGTTTGCCAGATTGACAGCTGCTCAGAGACGGCAGGCTCCAGCTCGGCTCTGATTGGTTGTTTTCATTCAGCGCTGTGAAATCCTTCAGATGCCATTTGGAGCACCATAAGACACATATTCACATATTATCTGTCTCATGCACTACTGTCAGATATAGTGACAGTTTTATAAAAACATCTCTCTTTTTTTTCTATCATATTTGCTCAAAGTTACCAACTTCAGCTTTAACATTATAACAAGATATTTTTTTTCATGTTTTTAAGACATATATTGTTATTCTAGTCATCACTTTATTTAGATTTAACAAAATGTCTCATATTATAACACGTAATTTGTTATATCACTGGACTTTCTGCTACTCAAAATCATCTCGAACTACCGATTATTTTTATTTCACTCGATTAATCTGTTGATTAATTTCTTTTTATTTGAGTAATCCTTTCATCTGTAAAAAACCTGTAAACTGAAAAATGCTCATCACAGTATCCTAGAGCAAAAGGTGACTCCATCAAATGTCTTGTTCTGTCTTAACAGCCCAAAACCCCAAAATATTCAATTTACTATCAACTGTTTTTTCATTTATTTTTTTTCAAACTGAAAAAAACCTGTCCCATTTTAGAACCTGGAAACACCAAGTTTTTGACATTTTTGCTTGAAAATGACACACCTTAAATTGATTATCAAAATAGTTGCCGATTTATTTTATTTTAATGAACTAATCGTCGAAGCTCTAGTTTAAACAAGAAACATTTCTCATAGTACCATTGCATGACTTTACTATGGTTCAATACCAAAGTCCTGCTCTATCACACTTTCACCCAGTTATATAATCAATACTAAGTAGTTTAATGTACACAGAAAGAGATTATTAAATAAACATTAATTGTGCTTATCAATGTTCTATTTTCAGGTGCCAACATGACCGAACCAGTCCAAGCTGACAACAACAGTATGGAAGAAGAAATGAAGACGACTGAGACAGGACAAGGAGATGTGGCGAGCAATGAGGAAGAGTCCAGTGGAGAAATGTCCAACAACAGTCCAGTTAAAAGAGGAAGGGGGAGGCCACAAGGTTCAAAGAAATTGAACGTTGCCGGCATTTCCAACGGAAAGGAAGGATCAGGAGACGACCATGCTGATAATTCTGAGCAAACTCCTAAGAAAAGAGGCAGGCCAAGAAAAAACACCGATGCTAAGGACTTACCGAACGGTGAATCGGATACACCAAAAGCGAAAAGGGGTCGTCCAAAAGGATCCACGAAGCGCAAGTCAGAAAGCTTAACAAATGAAGGCACTGTATCACGTCCGAAACAAAGAGGCCCTCTCAATAAGAAACCCAGGCTGGAGACAAGGGGAGCAGCGAAGCCTCATAGAGGGAGGGGAAGACCAAAACTGATTGTACAGAAGAGCGGAGATGGCTCCCAGCCAGCTAAAAGGGGTCGACCCAAAGGCTCCTCAAACAAGAAACCCCCTGCATATAAGGTGCACGGTAAGGTAGGCCGGCCTAAGAGTACCCCGTCCAGAAAAGGGAAGCGTGGTCGACCAAGCAACCAACCAGCCAAAAGAGGAAGGCCAAGGAAGCACCCTCTGCCGTCAGCTGAGGAGCTGAAAAAGCCAAGAGTATGGAAGCCGCTGGGAAGGCCGAGAAAATACCCACGTGTTGATTCTCCGGAGGAGTCTCAACCAGCCGCCAGCAGAGGCCGCGGTCGGCCGGTCAAGGTCGAGTCCAAGAAAGGCGCTCACTTACGCAAGAGTTTGCCTGCCTCCTCATCCTCACCAAGCAACCCCGATGTCGGATCCCCGCGAAAAAGGGGCCGTCCCCCAGGTACTCCAAAAAGTGATGCTGGCACCAAGCGGAGAGGGGGTCGCCCTAAAGGATCAGTCAAGAAAAATAAAGCCGGAAGTGAAACACAGCTCGACAGCGAACTCCCCGACAATACAAAAGCAGAGAGTGATTCATCTCCTGTTGGGGAGGAACATGTAGAGGCAACAGAAGAGGAGGTGGAGCCAGCAGAAGAGCAGGTGGAGCACATCGAGGAAAATACTGAAGAGTCGCTCATTGATCAGGATGCAAGCTTTGAAGTTAGTAACCAGGCTTGATGAACCATCCCGGTCTGACCAAAAAGTTGCTGTAGTAGTTTCTGCTGCATAGAATTCAATCTTGTCAATGAAAACACGTTTTTAACATTTTGTCAGTCGGGTAGGCTAGATGTTCAGCAGCTCTTCTGTTGTCCCGACTGTCCATCTTGTTCTATTGTGCTTGATTTTATTTTTTTTTATTTTTAAGTACTTTATTTCTGTCTTCTGAGCAAGCAGTAGTACTAATAATCTTTTACTGGAACTGGCATGTCGAGTTTATAATTATAGACTGATTGTTCCAGTTTTCATTTATCTTTCAGATGTAGTGTTTTTTTTAAACTGTATTTGTAAAACGGTTGTTGGGGAATGACTTGGAAGGGAAAAAAGTCCAAACAATGGTTGGGAAAAATAAAGAACAGTGAAATTATAGAGAGCCGAAGTCCTTACATCACATCGGGGCTATCTTCTGTTCCACAAGCTTCTGTAACTCAATACAATCTCTCATTCTGCATTTCTGTCATCACTCTTTCTGAAAAAATAAATGTGTTCTTGTGTTTACTTTCCATATTTTAGGACAAACTGGTCGGCCACCATTGTTTTCGACACCTTCTCTTATAGTTGTGTAAATAAAATGCTTCTTTGAACTTAAATATACATATCTGATGTTTATTTTGTCATGCACATAAACATGGACTTATAAGACACCAAGAATATCATTGCAGTAGTGAGAAAGTGGTGCAACAAAGTTTTTCTCTTGTCCCAAACCTCCTCAAATGAAAAAAAGAATCTCGAACTCAACTCAAGTTTTTTATAATAGAATAATATATATTTTTGTATATTATTCTTCCAACTAGAAGAACTCATCAGACATGATGGACATTTTACTGAAAAGTATATCCCTTAAATCATCATATAATGAGCAATACAACTTAAAATGGACTTTGTCTTCAGTTTTACTTAAAGCTGCAGTGGGTAGAAATGGAGCAAATATGATTACAAAAATGTATTTTTATAAAACAGTCACTATATCCTGACAGTAGTGCATGAGACAGGTGATCTGAAAAAAATCATTTTCTCTTACCATAACTGTTTCTACAGCTAATTATGGTGTACCTGAATGTAACTATTAAATGCTTCTTCACAACACTATAGTTATCTTTTATGAGATTATGTTTATAATTCAAGTATTCTTATATTTGGTACTTTAATATTATTATTAGATAATCTAACATGTTTCTTTGAGTAGAATTAAGAGTGTGGGGTGTTTATCAGAGTTAAATCTGTATTTCCAGAGTTTGGTTTCTTTCCTCCATCACTGTATTTTAACAAATTAGTCTGCAGGGGGCAGTGCTGAGCTACAGCCCAGTACTTAGTTGAGGTGGCAAAGCATATAGTAAAACACTATTTAATTACATTTTTAACTGAAATTAAATAATAAATACATTGTAATTACTTCACCCGAGTATATACACTTTGTGAAAGCATTTGAATAGTATTAATGAAGATAGCCCATTCTCTATTTAACAATAATGTAACACTGTGAGAGCATTCAGTGCTCACAGTGAGCATAGAGGTAGCTGAAATACGTTTCACATTTCTAACTATATGTCCATGCTCAGTTGTGATAGATTTTTCAAAATATGGTGTTAACATTGCACATCTATCTTTTACAAATCAGAGTGGTTTCAAGATGCAGACAATTCTAGCTTACATCCTCGGTAAATTGTAACAACACGTCAGGTAAAGTGTAACCTATATCAGATGTTGATGAAGTGAATATT
The DNA here is from genome assembly GCA_916701645.2 of Sebastolobus alascanus. Classification (NCBI taxonomy): domain Eukaryota; kingdom Metazoa; phylum Chordata; class Actinopteri; order Perciformes; family Sebastidae; genus Sebastolobus; species Sebastolobus alascanus. The sequence continues at coordinate 742,176 of CAKAOJ020000274.1, forward strand.
TAAAGCATTTTTAAACTGAACCCAAACCCTACATGTTGCAACAGTATCTGAAACAAATACTTTTATTGAGCAAATATTGAAGACATTAGATGTTACTCACCATAAAATCAGAAATATTGTCTGTAAAATTGTTAATTTTCCTATATACATATAAACACCAACATAAATTGTAATTAAAGTATATTGAACTAAAAATAATCACAATGTGAGGAAACAATAGATGTGCAATGAAAAAAAAAAAGAAGTACAAAAATAGTGTAAAGTATGTTGGGTCTGCAGATAGATTCAAGATTCAAGATTCAAGATGTTTATTGTCACGCCGGTTATACAGGTACAATCGTGTGAAATGCTTTTTGCTGGGAAGCTCCATTAAGAAAAGAAACAGTAGGTTAAGTAGCAAAGAATAACATAATAAAATAAAGTGAAAATAAAAATAAAAATAATAGTGTATTTACAATAATATACAGTATAACAATAAAGGGGAAACTTGGTGTATGGTAATATATACAAGTATTGCACAGGCATTTTTTTTTTTTATTGCACAGAAGTATGCATTGAAGTATTGCACTTTTTTATTGCACTTATTTATTGCACATAGTGAGAGAGAGGGTGTTTTGGGGTGTGATTTATCGGTTCAACAGTCTGATGGACTGGGGGAAGAAACTGTTCCTCAGTCTGCTGGTGTGAGTCCTAATCCTAGCAGTGTGAAAGGATTAATGAAGCAAATGTGCGTATAAACACTCTATGTGGGCTACATTACACCAGCATGTGAGAAATCACAGTAGCAGCCCGGAAGTCAGCAGCGATGTTGAGGCGGAACTAAAACTCTGCGCTCCAGTTTCCTTCAGAGACTCCGTAAAAATTCACGGACGACCGGAAGTGGTCGCAAATTTAAACCGCCATCACAGCAACAATAAGCGCGTACTTTCTCTGCATGTTGTCGTGTGAGTCTGCAGTTTATGAAACATTAAGCTAAACTCGTACAGAGGATTTCTTTAAGGTGATGTATGCTCTCTGTTTATTGCACTATTTTATCTGTTTCACTCCGCCAGCTACTCTCCACTGCCGTCCATGTGGAGCCGACTATCACCTGGAAAACAATCTTGTCCGTAGTCATAGCGATTGTCTAAAGGCCTTAAATTTCACCAAATGTATTGTGCTTAAGTTAGAGTTTATAATGCATGGGGATTTTACGAGTTTTTAAAAATAATTTGCAGATGTTTCTATCTGTAAATAAGCAGCCTAAGAACGCAAACGTATTTTATCATTTCCATGTTATCGCTACTCTCGGTACGTCTCCCCGCCATTACAAGATAGTGATCCAGGAAATAGACGTAGCCGTCCAAAACCTATCTTCAAATAATTAATAATATAGATGCTGTATGTAAACATGTATTTGGTGTTTTTCAAATAATTTCTAAAATATGCACACATGTGTATGCTATTTTACTCTGCAGACTTGGTTGTTTATGTTGATTGTATTTGTTCCCTCCGCTTTGTCAGCAAAAGTGTAATATTATTATTTTGGAGCCAAAAATGTGTTTTTAATAATAATAGTTTTTCTGAAATGGACGACGTTTTAAAGCTGTTATGAGTGGATTAGTAAAACATTTGACAGGTATAATCCTTAGATATAGATGCTATGCAGATTTATAAATTAAATATAATATAAGATTGTAATTATTGCTTTTAGTTATAAATTATCATTGTGTCACATAAGTGCATTAGTGTAAGCGATTAAATACAAACACAAATTGGAAAATTTAAACTTTAACATATGACACATTTTACCAGATTGTGGGTGTATAGTGTTACATTATTTAAATGGTCTAGGCTATATTATGTTTTATCCGGGTGTCATAGTTCAAATGTAGAGCTGAAACATAAAATTAAATTTCTGCCAATTAATACGACGGTATATTGCTGCGGTTAAAAAAAAAAGTTTTAAATAAATTGCATAGTTTCTCGTTGAAAAATGACACGTTTAATTGAACATTAAAATAGTTGCCGATTTATTTTATTTTAATGGACTAATCGTCGAAGCTCTAGTTAAAACAAGAAACATTTCTCATCGTAGCATTGCATGACATTACTATGGTGCAATTCCAAAGTCCTGCTCTGTCACACTTACACCTAGTTATATAATCAATACTAAGTAGTTTAATGTACACAGAAAGTGACCATTAAATAAACATTAATTGTGCTTTTCAATGTTCCATTGACAGTTGCCAACATGACGGAACCAGTCCAAGCTGACGGCGACAGTATAGAAGAAGAAATGAAGACGACTGAGACAGAACAAGCAGATGTGGCGAGCAATGAGGAAGAGTCCAGTGGAGAAATGTCCAACAACAGTCCGGTTAAAAGAGGAAGGGGGAGGCCACAAGGTTCAAAGAAATTGAATGTTGCCGGCATTTCCAACGGTGGGTCACCACAGCCCAGGGCAAGAGGGCGTCCAAAACTCACGAAACCAACAGAGCAGGAAGGATCAGGAGACGACCACGCTGACAATTCTGAGCAAACTCCTAAGAAAAGAGGCAGGCCAAGTAAGTCTCTCAGCAAAAACACTGATGCTAAAGACTTACCGAACGGTGAATCGGATACACCAAAAGCGAGAAGGGGTCGTCCAAAAGGATCCACAAAGCGCAAGTCAGAGAGTTTAACAGATGATGAGAATGAAGAGGCTCAAAGTGGCTCTCTTGATAAGAAATCCAGGCTGGAGACAGAGGGGGAGGAGGACGACGCTGGTGGAAGCAGAAGGAGGAGAGGTCGGCCCAGGAAGGTAGAGGCGACATCAAATGGCATCTCAGCGAAGCCTCGTAGAGGGAGGGGAAGGCCAAAAAAAGATGGCTCCCAGCCAGGTAAGAAGGGAAGAGGCCGACCTAAAGGCTCCTTAAACAAGAACACCCCTGCATATAAGGTGCCCGGTAAGGTAGGCCGGCCTAAGAGTACCCCGTCCAGGAAAGGGAAGCCTGGTCGACCAAGCAAACAACCAGCCAAAAGAGGAAGGCCAAGGAAGCACCCTCTGCCGTCAGCTGAGGAGCTGAAAAAGCCAAGAGTATGGAAGCCGCTGGGAAGGCCGAGAAAATACCCACGTGTTGATTCTCCGGAGGATTCTGAACCAGCCCCTCGCAGAGGCCGCGGTCGACCTTTCAAGACCGAGTCCAAGAAAGGCGCTCACTTACGCAAGAGTTTGCCTGCCCCCAATGTCGGATCCCCGCGAAAAAGGGGCCGTCCCCCAGGTACTCCAAAAAGTGATGCTGGCACCCAGAGGAGAAGGGGTCGCCCTAAAGGATCAGTCAACAAAAACAAAGCCGGAAGTGAAACACAGCTCGACAGCGAACTCCCCGACAATTCAAAAGCAGAGAGTGATTCATCTCCTGTTGGGGAGGAACATGTAGAGCCAGCAGAAGAGGAGGTGGAGCCAGCAGAAGAGCAGGTGGAGCACATCGAGGAAAATACTGAAGAATCGCTCATTGATCAGGATGCAAGCTTTGAAGTTAGTAACCAGGCTTGATGAACCATCCCGGTCTGACCAAAAAGTTGCTGTAGTAGTTGCTGCTGCATAGAATTCAATCTTGTCAATGAAAACACATTTTTAACATTTTGTCAGTCGGGTAGGCTAGATATTCAGCAGCTCTTCTGTTTTCCCGACTAACTTGTCCATCTTGTTCTATTGTGCTTGATTTTATTTTATTTTTTAAGTACCTTATTTCTGTCTTCTGAGTAAGCAGTAGTACTAATAATCTTTTACTGGAACTGGCATGTCGAGAACTGATTGTTCCAGTTTTCATTTATCTATCCGATGTAGTGTTTTTTAACTGTCTAACTGTAACTGTAAAACGGTTGCTGGGGAATAACTCGGAAGGGAAAAAAGTCCAAACAATGGTTGGGGAAAAAAAAGAAAAGTCCTGACATCACATCGGGGCTATCCTCTGTTCCACGAACTTCTTTAACTCAATACAATCTCTCATTCTGCATTTCTTTCATCACTCTTTCTGAAAAAGTTATGATTGACTGATTGAAATAATGATTACAACTTGGAAATGTTCTTTTTTGTTTTATCAATACTTTTATGGTAATAATGTGAAAACAACGCGAAAAGGGGTCACTCGTAGCAATGAACCTACAGCAAATTTTGTACCTGAATCTGCAGCTCCCCTTGGCTTTACGTATCTTTATTGCGTGTTTCAGCTGATTGTTTATCTCGCCGGCCGCAACTTTGCGGTTTTAGTTCACTGTCACCGCTCTCATATTTTCGGCCACAGAAGGCAGGTGTTTTCAGCAGAAAAGCCAGTGTAAAAAGCAGACAGACACCGTAAGCCACTAACTGGTAACATAGTGGAGTGTTTAGCAGCCAGCTATTTCCCTCAGCAGTTGGTAGAGACCAAAAACGGAGCTGAAAAAGAGTGAATATTGGACTATTGATCACAAACACGACTCCAAATGATTGGAAGAGGATTTCTTGCTTTTGGAAAAATACCCGCAGGTTGCGCTCCCAATTCGGTTCTCTATTGAGAGCCTGTGAGGAGAGTTTGAAATTGTTGTCTAAATGATGTCATAATTTTCTCAATGCCATTTCACAGGTTTTTTTTTTTGCCTTAATTGCCAAAGCTTTGAATGTACCATCAGTTTCAGTTACTTAGATCAATGAGTTGTCCGGCACAGATTAGCTTCTCAACTTTTACTCTACATGCATTCCTCGACAGGACGAAAAGCTCTGTATGAAACGCCTTCCCACCGCACAGTTACTTTAGTCCCAGCTGTTGCTATAGTTAGTTCACTCTTTTCTCTAAATGTTTAGATGTAGCTGTGAAGCCTTTTCTTTTTTGTTTTTATAACTTGTGACTGTCATGAGATTAAATTCACGCGATTTGATTGATTTCACAAACATTCATTTACTTGTTTTTTTTTTGGCACATTGTTTAAAAATGTTGTGACATGACTTGAACATCATTATTACTCATTAACACCTTTAGGGTTGGGCCAAACAATTAAAGCTTATAATTGCCAAATTGTGTTTCGGTGTGCCATGTTATCAAATTCAAAATTAGATCTGGGTTTGTGAAGTCAAATCAGTTTAAGTGGACATATTTGGATTTTGAGTGTTTTGAACAAGAAGTCAATTTGTGCGATTATACTCTTGAAATAAAATGTTGATCTTGCTGTTTTATTTTCCACAGTTTGGTGTGATGTTTGGATCAGATGTGACTCAGTGTCCCTGTCTATTCCTGTTAATTTCCTTTCTATTCCATTATGTACCTCCAGACAGTTTACATACTTAGACAATGTTTATGTGTGTTTGTGGGCAGCGGCTCCACCCTCACCAGTCCAGTTTGATGACTTGACTGATGCGCTATGTGCACCTGAGTCAAGCTGAAGCAAAGGTTGTGTGTTTTGACAGATGAGTCACTTCAAAGTAGAAAACCTCTCCAAGTAAATGTGCTTGTAGATACAAAAAAAAAACAATACAAAAAATGTCTAGCTAATTTGATTTATGATTTTAGTACAGTATATACTATATGCATTTAGTACTTGGCTGTGTAGTCTCTTAGTACGTCATAGCAATTTTACTCGGATACACTCATGACTACAGACGGTATAATAGCCTGCTGTCAGGTATGTAGGTTCCCGCGTGTTAATTTAACATAGACCAAAATACATAAAACACACAAAAAGGTAATGTCTGTTGGCATATAGAATCTGGGGACTATGTCTTTTTTACTTTACTGTTGAATACGATCAAATACCTAGCCAGGGAGGGGCTGGCTAATTTGAGAGCACAAATTGCTAAATGGAGAGCAAAAAGTTAAGTCAAGAGTACTAACTATTAAATTGAGAGCACATTGAGTCGAGACGAGTGCACAAATTCTTAGTCAATTCAATAGCATGAATTACAAATTTGAGAACACAAATTATTAGAGAGCACAAAACATTAAATCGCGATCATGAATTACTAATTTGAGAACATGAATTATTAAATCGAGAGCACAAATTATTTAATCAGGAGCACAAGCTATTAAATCAAGAGCACAAATTATTAAATCAAGAGCAAAAGCTATTAAAGTCCCAGTGAAACTGAATATTTTGAGCAGTGTAGGGATTTAAAGAGTTTTTGTGCATGTCTGCAAAATAACAAAGTCCACTCCAAATGGAGTTACTCTCCCCCACAGAAACACTGCTCCTGAACTGCCTGAAACACCTCGCTTGAAGTCCCGCCTTTTCTTCCGTAATGTGGTGATGTCACCAAGTAAGTAACACATTTGCATAATACCCAAGCCCCCAGGAAGAGCGCAGATTGATTGATAATATATTATTGGTTGAAAGTGGTTGGTATTAGCTTCCGATTTTTTTAACTTTTTTTTGCATATAAATTACATAGGTTAAATAGGTGTACAACATGACGGGGGATGTAATCTAAAAGGGTTAAAAGGTATTTTTCATTTCATCTCCACTTTAAAGTGGGGGGTAGGCAGTATATTTTTGGCATCATTGGTCAACAATTCCATAATAACCTTTCGGCATATTGTAATTCAAGTGTTCTGAGAGAAAACTAGACTTCTGCATCTCCTCATGGCTCTGTTTTCAGGCTTTAAAAAATCTAGCCTGTGACGGGAGACTTTGGCCAATCACAGGTCATTTCAGAGAGAGAGAGCGTTCCTATTGGCTGTGCTACAGCTGGTGGGCGGTGCTTGGTATTTCCTCAACTGATCTCAACATGGCTGCCGGGTCACAAACTTTTTCATTTTACAGCTACAGTAAACTACAAGATGTTTCTGAAAACATTTGAGGCGAGAAATGGGCATTTCAGTAACAGAATATTGATTCATATTTGATCAGTGCTGCCTAGTTTGACCGTTTTTACGGACTCGGGAGTATTTGACAGATGCTCATAGACGGCAGCTGGACGGCAGAATCCAGATCAGCTCTGATTGATTGTTATCCTCCGGTCTGGGAAATCTTGCAGATGCCATTAAGAGCACCGGAGGACACAGAGGCACATGATTTTTTTCAGATTACCTGTCACATGCACTACTGTCAGTTTTATAAAAATCACTTATTTTAAATCATATTTGCTCCAATTCTACCCACTGCTGCTTTAAATCGAGAGCACAAGCTTTTATCAAGAACGTGAACTACTAATTCAAGATTACAAATTTGTTTAACTTACTTAAATTACTTTTTGTGTTTGAAAACCTTTCCAGTGACGGAGGTGACCGTTTGGCCAAAGGGACTACAACGACGGAATGACGTCAAATTCGAGAAAAATCAGGTGGATCTTTTTACGAATTTTTTCGGTACGTGGAAATAGAAGCAGAGTGACACCTCTTCACTGTTTCCTCCTCTCTGTCGATGAAGCACCTGGTCACACCAGCCAGGTAACTTCTTACTTCACTTATGAGAAACAACCAAAGTAGTGAGCCAGCTGCTTTTAGACACAGTTACGGATTGTTTCGGTGATGTGAACAGAGTCAAAACAGGTACGTCAACCATTAATGTTCAATATATTGACCTGTTTCAGTATCGGTCGTAAACAATACAGAGTTGCCAAACTAGTTTTAGCTTTAGCATGAAACTACATTCCTCACTGCTCTGGTTTAGCTACACTCGTCACAACTCTGGACCTTAAAGTTGGCAAACAGAGATCTGTTCTGAAGTGAAATCCAACAGTATAAGCTAAGAGTTATTGTTGACAAGTTAAATTCTGTGTAACAAGCTGACAGTAGCCTGTTTTCTGAGCTGCAGCTCTCACTGAAAGAGTTCCAGTAGCCAATGTTTAGCCTATTGTGTGGCATTAATGTAGGACTGCAAACAGAAAAATTAAGATAAGTAAAGTGAAGTCATAATAATAATAATAATAATAATACATTTTATTTGTATAGCTCTCTCCTAAAAACTCAAAGACACTTTACACAGATAAAAGATCATAAAAACAGGGACGTCATAAAAAATATAAAACACACAGTATTAATCACACATTAAAAGCAGTTCTAAAAAGGTGAGTTTTGATTAGTGATTTGAAGGTGGACAGGTTGGTAGACACTGGGGAAGAAAATACAGTACAAAAACAGATATTTCCTGCAGGTAACTTGAGGCTGCAATCATATTTTTAAACATGAACAAATCTCCCCCTGAAACCACTCAAAACTGATTTGACATTTAGACATAAAACTCAAAATCTCACTTTAGAGTTAAGAAATTTATTACAAATCCAGCCATGTTTTATACCTTCATCTCACATTGTTATATTATGTTATATTATATTATATTTCAGATGCTGTTGTTGCAGTCTACTGTATGTAGTCATACTGACAGGCAAAGTCCAGGCTGTTTCATGTGTTTTCAGAGAGCATGAATGCAGCAATGTTTATATAGCTTGTTACTCACTTTATGGCTGAAATGAATCAGTGTTTTCTGTTAATAATTGGCCAGTTAGAATAATAAAAGCTGGGTTGGACGCACTTGGGAATTTATCAAAATGTAATATTCATAAAAGTGAATTTTAGATCTAGTGGTTTGTGTAACACGGCTGGTCTGAAAGCATGGATATAGGGGAGTTTTTGTCTTGTTTTGGTAAATAAACATCACTCTGTTGTCAGTTCTGAATTGTAAAATATTCCCTCTGCAGATTTCAAAGAGGCTAATCTTTTACATTTTGTTGACATTCCAGTTTGGGGTGTCAGTTTTGGTGAGATGTTACTGTTGGTATTTTAAACTCAAGGAGACAAAGGTGCAGCAGGTGGCCTTGGGTTTGTGTGTGTACTGTATGTACTTTGTGTAACTTTTTGCATTGTTTTTGTAGTGTTTTATGCCTTAGATTTGTATTTATTGAATTCCTAACTGCTGTGCAGAGTCCAAGATAAATTTCTCCAAATTCAAATTGACTGATTGAAAACTTCTGTTAAATTCATGGGACCTTGCAAAATCCTATAGCTCTACTCCAAATACATTTTTAGTTATGAATTTTCAAAGTTGTAGAAGTTTGTGTATTCTAAGCCAGTTATAAGCTTACCACTCCTCTATCATTTAATGTTTTGAATATAGCTAATTTTCCGCGCTGTTCACTGGCTGTTATATTACACGCAGTGGTTTTATTTCATAGGTAGATATTATATATATATTTGTTTTCTATCTCGGTCTGATACCTATTGAGTGAGTCTGTTTTTCATTTGTTTCAAGAAAGTTACAGCTTCTAATGGCTTTGTTTTTTAGTTGAAAAAAATCTTTATATGCATAGGCTAACAATGAAATTTCCAAATTTCCATTTTTAATATTTCACGTTTCTTCGGCTTTGTCCACTATGTTACAAGTATAAGAAATGCTCGTTTACAGAAAATGATTAAATGATGTAGTAATATAATAGTAATAATAATTTAGAACTATATCATTTTGCAAGGTCCCCTGAATTGAATAGAAGGTTTCTCATGATTTTCTTTTTTCCCCAGAAAATCCATGACATGAACTGTGAGGTCATAGTGAACTTTAATGGTATGACCCATATCTTTGGGTTTTGAACTTGACAAAACGAGCAGTTTGGAGATTTTATATAGACCAAACAATCAAGGGGTAATCAACAAAGTATTCACCAGATTAATTGATAATGAAGATAATCGTAAATTGCAGCCATTAGTTAGTTTGATATATGATTTGGACTTTATTAACAGTGGTGAAATAAGGAGAAGATGCCAATCTCCTTCAAATAAGTGGACATAAAGCTGATATATCCACAAAGTCTCTAATTCACTCTCACTGGATTTGTTGTTTTTGATACTTGTTTTAGTGTTTGGGAGTCTTATTCTTCACCATTCTATCAATACTTAAATTAAGGTAACTCATGTACTGTATTTATAACACTCTTTTAAGTGGAATTTGTCTGATTTTCTGGCATACTCTCAAACAAGACTGACTGCTGCACAAACATGCTGTATACACTGTGTCGGCCTGTGCTGGGGCAGGTCTAGCCGCATAGGGCAACACACCCATGATAAACAGTGAACTTTGATTTTTTTTTTTGTGAAGTTGAAGGCGGAGCAGGACATTGTTTTTCAAAATGGTTCTACCTTTTTTCCCCCTCACAGAGAAATCAACCAAAAATGACTTTTAGCAGCTGGAAGAAGCTTTGCTAACAGTCAGACTCTTGATAGTACATCAGATATCGACTAAAAAGAGAGAAAATAGAATTTAAAAATGTCTGGCCTGGGTGGTTTAAGCACAGATTTATTTGAGGATGTGGCATTTTCACCTGAAAAGCCACAAATGGCAGGAAGTAAAAAGCCAGAAGAGAGCAACAGCATAGAGGAAAGACAGGAGGTTACAGACGAGGAAGAAGAAGAAGAAGAGGACTCAAAGAAGAAGGAGGAGGAAGAAGAGGTGACCAGCTCTGCTCATCTGGAGCCGAGCACTCTGCCATGGCCTGGAGACAAAGACAAGAGGCCTCAGACGGACAACGGCGATGGAGTCTGGTCAGAAAAAGGAGTTTCTGAGCCTGGAGAGAGGGACACGGGGATCAGCGGAGGAAGCCAGGACCTGTCGGAGGAGAAGAGCCAGGCAGAGAGCGACAGAAAGAGCAAGTGGAGGGAAAGCATGCCTGAGGGCGATAGGTGGAGGGATGATGAGATCGAGGTACAGCGGGACAATAAAGGGGACGGATCACTGGCAGACGATGAAGATGAGGGGGAGGAGGAGGAGGAGGAAGAAGAAGAGTCGAATTGGATCTCAGAGAAAGACGCTCTGGGTTTCACTCCAAAAGTCACCATTGTGCGTCCGTCCAGCAAAGAGTTCCCTGAGGAGAGCAGGCTGTTCATAGACAAGGACGTTGAGAAGGAGCCGCAGACGGAGCCCGACTCAGCAGGGCAGTTTTATCCAGACTGGACAGAACAGGACGACAAGTACTGTGAGTATAAAAACGATAACTACACTTTACTGCATCTGGGCCCATATTTATTAAGCATGACATAAAGAGCAAACAGTGTGAGGGACACATTTATCAAACAACTCACTCCTGCTTATAGTGAAGTGTAGGAGTAACATTTAAGAGTCATCTCATCATTGATCACATGTTTGCCCTGAGCAGGAACAGCCAATCAGAGACATGGATTTTTCTTTATATCTGCACATTGTCCCCAAAAATCCCTGCATTTTTCTCAGTGACGTTATTCTGCAAAAACGTATGTCATTTTTAATTTTAAAGTGTATTTTATTTGTGTGCACTATAATATCTCCACTAACAGTTAACCTTTCAAATAATCAACAATATATTCATATAGTATTTGTAATATAAAATTATATAAATAAGGATTAGATAGAAGGAAACTGGCTGAAAATCTGACTGGAGAAGGAAAGAAATTTAGAGGTGCATCAGAGAAATCATCATAAAATAAGGAGAATTTAATATTGATGAGATCAGAAAATAAAGAGGCAAACTAATTGCAAACAAAATCATTGCCGAGTTTATTCTTGTCGTTTGTACCCCTGATAAATAGTGTTAACAATAAAACAAAACAGGAAAAAACTGGCTGTCAAATGTACCTTTTCATATATGAATTTAAATACTTCCTGGAACCCTGTACTCAATAATTACATATAATAGGTTTGAAGAACCATAACTATGGGTGAACAATTTAACGTTAAAATCTCAGTTTGAAAGAGTGCAAATTTCCCAATTCTTATTTCATTGTACATCATTAGTGGCTATTAGGGCTGTGTATTAGCAAGAATCTATCGATACGATACATATCATGATACAGGGGTTACAATTCAATATATTGCGATACTGTAAGCAAGGCAATATATTGCGATTCTTTTTTTTTTTTTTTAATCTACATAAAGAACACACCATCATACAAGTATTAGGGCCATATTGAGGAAAAAAAAATAAATCTGAGATTTCGAAAATAAAGTCATAATATTACGAGAATAAAGTCATAGGTTTATGAGAAAAAAAGTCATAATATTATGAGAATAAAGTCAGAAGTTTACGAGAAAAAAAGTCGTAGTATTATGAGAAAAAAGTCCTAATATTATAAAGTAGTAATTTTACTTGTTATTTTAGAGGGGAAATAGAGCAGCGTGCCGCCTGTGTGAAAATGAGGAACGTGGAGCATCTTGTGAAGTCAACTTTAGTATCTAGGTTCACAAATAACAAAATACTTAATCTTTTGGCACATCAGCACCACATTATCATCAGGACCTTGAAAAGATTGTGCAAGAAACTGCGTTTATTCCAAAGAAAGAACCACACAGACCTGCTGGGGAAATTACCTCTTTTGTGGAGGAGGAAATTACTTTTTTTCTCGTAAAGTTATGACTTTATTCTCGAATGCAATAAGAACAGTGGGAACTGCATTTGCATTTATCACAGTCCCTGTAGAGTTTGCATGTCCTCCCCGTGTCAGTGTGGGTTTTCTCCGGTTTCTCCGGTTTCCTCCCACAGTCCAAAGACATGCAGGTTAGGTTAATTGTTGACTAAATAAATTGCCCGTAGGTGTGAATGTGAGTGTGAATGGTTGTCTGTCTCTATGTGTCAGCCCTGTGACAGTCTGGCAACCTGTCCAGGGTGTACTAGGGATGCACCAATACCGATACCAGATCGGATATCGGGCCGATACCGCTTCAAATAGCTGAGTCGGATATCGATGACAATGGGGCCGATCCATTCAACTCAATTTTATGTTTACTATATACATTATTCACTGCAATTTAATTCCTGTTTAAGTTGTGACCAATTTGTTGCTGCATTAAAACGGTTTACACTTGAATTGTAATTCCTGTTAATTTTAAAGATTTTCCAAGTTGCTGGTGTACGATTTATTATTTTAATAATGACGAACAATTAATTACATTTAAATCTATGTATTATATATTATACACATAAAGGAATGATCCAAGTCACTTCTACACAGTGAGGCATACATCTTATTAATTAAACATCGTTATCGGATCGGTACTCTGTTTCGGCCGATACCCAAAGCCACGGTATTGCTATCGGTATCGGGACTGAAAAAGTCGGTGCATCCCTCGGGTGTACCCCGCCTTCGCCCAATGTCAGCTGGGATCGGCTCGAGCCCCCCCCCCGCTACTCTGAATAGGATAAGCGGTTACAGATAATGGATGGATGGACAGTCTCTGTAATATCCAGCGAATTCAAATTATTTTTCATCATATTTATGGTGCTTTCAACTGCTTTTGGAAAACCAAATGTCCCAACAAGAGTTGCCACACTGTAGCTTTTTTTTCCTGTGCTTTTCCTATTATGATAAGTCAAAATGTCTGCCATGAAAAAGGCTATTCATTATTTATTTATTAGTGAGACAGCACTAAGATTACAGGAAATGAGGGGAGACAGAGGTAGGGAATGACAAAGGTCTCTGGCTGGACTCAAACCAGGGACGTTGCGGCTCATGATTGGCGCTTTAAACCCCCAAACCACCCAATCATCAGATTTCTTAATCCCTTAATCCTTCTCTACTAACTGTTTTCCTGCGAAAGTATCCTCTTTCAGCAGCTATTAAATCAAATTTAGGCCAGATTAAGAAAGATTATCATTAAAACAGATGCTCACAAACTACTCTGTCATTGTGATTCTAAATCCTGTTTTATTCTTTTTAAGAAGAAAATGAGACACATAATCTCCCAGTGTGAGGAACATAAGAGCCCTCTGCGCTGTGGATTTTGAGTCGTTTACTATATGCAGCCGGACGCAGATAAGATTTTAAGTATATTCTTAGAAGGGAGGGTTTTAGATAAACAACTTTCATTTGATTAACTGGTCACATATCAGATTTCTGTCTTTGTTCTAATTAGAGATGCACCGATTGCAATTTTCTTGGCCGATTCTGATTTTCTTTCTTTCTAAGAACTATAATTGTCAGCATACACAAACATTTGTGTAACTTGTCTTTAATCGAAAATTCAATTGTATGTGTATCATGTGTATGTATCAAAGAAGAATCAGAGAAAATATTGTTTTATATCGTTTATGTAGACCTATTATAAAGAGTTAACTATTTATTATCTATCTAAAGCTAATATGTATTTATTTATATAAAACTATTTATGAACCAGTGTTTATTTACAAAATGTAAACGTGTTTATATTATATTTTTATCAACACCTACTGACTGCGAAACGGCGCAAAGGGAGAGGGAAAGACCCCGCGCTGTTGGCAGAAGAGCCGGTCACTGCGATTACTCTGAGCAGCGTGTACGGGGATGAATTACAATATAATAAATTTGACTATATTTCTTGCTTTTTCCCTGATGGTCTGTATAAGTCGCTAAATTTGTCGCTAGTCACTTTTAGAAATAAAGTCACTAAGAGGATCTGAACAGTCGCTAAATCTAGTGAGAAAGCTGCCAAGTTGGCAAAACTGTGTGTGTGTGTGTGTGTGTGTGTGTGTGTGTGGCTGTGACGACAGTCTGTTACTGTCCATTGTGTGGTGCATGCATGTACATTTGAATCTTTTTTTCTATCACACATCTTTATTGATTTTGAACATAATACATCACTTTTCCAAAATGGGTTGGTTACATCTTTCCAGTCTCCCTTGAGACATCTTCCCCCCATTCACCCATATACCCACCCATGAACTCTGAGCCCTCGTTGTAGATAACAACAAAATGATAGTTTACAAAATGATTATAATAATTAAATTAAATATAATCAAATCAAATAATTAAATTTATTTGGTATGTGTATATATGTGTGTATATATATATAATGATCGGTCACCGGTCATGTCCGATCAAGCCGAAAATCGGCCAATTCCATTCACCTGCGATCGATCTGTGAATCTCTCGTTCTAATCCGGGCAGGTTAAAGTGTTTTCTGAAGCAAATTTTCACTTACTGTAAGTAAGTGAGTCACTGCACACTGATGATCTATTTTCTCCTTAATCAGATATAATTACATGTCGGATGAATCATGACTCCAGTCTCATCCGCTTTGTCTTGCTGTCACCATGCTGTCCCAGTAAAGACAGAAATTAATGATTTTGTATTGTAATATTGTAATAAATGATCCCTTCTCCTTCGTCAGACCTGTGCGAACGTCTGTGCAGTGAAAAACTAAGGCTGTCTCTGGCGACGGCGGCCGCAGGGCTCCTCTTCCCTCTCCTGGTGTGGGGAGGTTACTCCCTCCTTCCCTTTGACTCACCGCTGCTGGAGAGCGCCCCCCTCAGAGTGGTGTACACCTTACGCTGCTCCTTCTTCGCCATCATCCCCATCCTGCTCGGTGAGACCTCATGTATTAAGTTTATCGTGCATAGAAACAAACACTTGTTATAATCAAAATTGATCACTGTAAGCCATAAACATTAAAAACTACCCACAGAATAAAAGCAGGTGATATTGACCCTCGTCTCTCTGCAGGTGTGGTGGTGCAGGGCGTGGCCCGGCTGCGCTACAGTGTCCTGAAGCCCCTCTATCAGAATAAACTGGTGAACAGAGAGGTGGCGGTGCACTGGCACTACGTCAACGAATCGCTGGCCCTCTTCCTCTTCTTCTTCCTGCAGCTCGCTGTCATGGCAACCTACATCAGCCAGGATCTGGTCAAACTGGTACCGCTGCTCACCATCATATTTGTTTTCGGCAGGTATGTGTGCTCGCCGTCACACGTTGTTAAATGTTTAGAATGCAAACTAGGAATAGGTGAAGGGATAGATGATTCTGAATGCTGTTTTGGTTATTAAATGTTTGCTGGATGATACTATTAATGCAGTTTATAGTAATTTGTACAAATAGATTTCCCCCTACTATGCAGGCATAGGAGTTGACTAAGTTAAATGAAAACAATAAATTGTGTCAAAAATTATAAAAATCTGAAATATGTAAGGCAGGGGCAAAGACCAACAAGACCAATAATTAAGACATGAACCTCTTTAGAACAAAAATTTGAACGTCCCAATGCTGGACGGAATCTGCAAGGAAGAAAAATCTCATTAGCAACACAGTCATAGTTATTACAACACCACCAAACTGACGAGTCCAATTTCCTTTTAGATTTCAAACAAGGCCTTTTATGAGGGAAAACATAAATGTTTTTTTATGTTAAAGCATTTTTTTGTTTGGTATTTGAAAACGGGGCCGGCAGCAAAACATATGCATATGCTAAAATACATTTTGCTGCCTGCCCCGTCCACAGCACTACATTGCTTTGCTCCCTTGTCGGTACTCCTATCTGTTTCTCCAAACTGGAGGCGTGCCATCTACTGTAGGTAATACACTGACTATGGATAAGTGCCTCATACAACCCCACTTCAAACACCTGAACTATCCCTTTAATGTCTACAACAGTGAATTCTAAAAGTTTTAAATATTTCTTCCCTGCCGTGACTTGAGTTGCTGCGCAATGCTATAATCATATGTGGTCTTAGTTGTACTTCAGCTTAACGGCATGACGGAAATGTGTGAAGGAAAGGAACTGTGGGTCTTCAGATTATTTAAATAGCTGTCTAGGTTGTGAAATCATGTCAACACTGGCTAACTTTGACGTAGTTCAAACAGACAAATGAATGTCAGCGACAGATACAGTGTTGTTCCCTGCGGAGAGCTCATGCTCAGTTACTCAGTAACTCAAGGCCAAAAATGCCAGGCTGCACATTTACTCTCCAACTACTAAAGAATCGACTTTCTGACTTTTGGCGTTCATTCCTATCAGTAATACACTTCACTTAATCGGCATGACACCACGGTGATCAGAAAGGATTAATACAAATCCCCAGTTTAACCGTAGTATCTCTAACCCACTTACTGTGTGTGGGAGTACTGGCTACTTCCTGTTATAACTTTGCATGCCTGGCAACAGTAAATACAACAGATTAAAGTTTCACTGTGCTGACGTACAGTTATAGCAGTCATTTTGAATACAGTCACATTTTCCACTTCCACACAAATAAACTGGTTAAACTGGGGATGTGTTTTAAACCTGATGACTCATAGGGTTGCATGTACAATTAATTTATTCATTCATTACAAAGTTTTCTTTTCTTTTCTAGTTTTGCATTTACACAGGATTAATTATTAATATAAATTAAAAGTATGTTTTCATTAGTGTGTAATCACATGAAAATATGAATTATTGTGTTTTCGTTACCTTAGAATGAGCCGTTTATATCTAAATAAGGAGCAGGTCCTCTTCACGCAACCGGCCGCCATGTTTCTACTGTAGCCCAGAACAGACAAACCAAACACTGGCTCTATATAGGGCCATTCACATTTTCACATTTTCGCGTTGGCCACCGTAGTTCTCCTTCACGCTTGGCACACGGGAGACGTTTCAGTTGGTTGCGATCTGCAACCTCACCGCTAGATGCCGCCAAATCTTACACACTGCCTCCTTTTTAAGGGAAACATTCTGCAGCAGTAACAGTGCACTGATAAACCACTACAACAACACATAAATTGGGGTTAGGAGATGGGGGTGTACAACTACAGTACAGTACCTCATAATTAAAGATTTAATTTAGTCATCTACATTGGCGATCGAGTTCCAAAATCATCTCTGATACAAACACAGTGTTCGTCATATCACATTTAAAGGCAGCACTTATCATGATTAATATCACTTAACATATGTGATATTCTTTCCATTCCATTCTTCCCGGAACAACTCTGCCCCCCCCATTCCACCTCTGTACCTTTCACACAGAACAGCGAGGCAGAATGACAGCGCAACATTCCCGCCTTGATCAGTCTGTGTGAAAGGGGGCTAACGTTTCAGTTGTGACGACTGGAAGCTCTGAAAAAAATATTGTCAGGCAGAACCAAACACACAATGAGGGGAAATTAGAAAGAGTACAAAAAGCATCCATTAAGTTATTAATCCAGATCTTTTGAATCATCAAGCCCTTGACACTAAAATGATGAAAGGCATGAAGGAGCTAAGCCGTCTAACGTTCCCACTGAAAGGGGAGCGTGGGTGTGCGGGGCTGATGTGGGTCGTGATCAGATCTTTTTGTTCAAGCTGATTATAAACCAAACAGAAGGTGGAGTGCATCCATCTCATCTGCCTCTTGTTGGCCTCTGTAACGTATAATTTGTGTCATTTCCTGTGCTGCAGGCTGATCTACTGGCTCTGCCTGTCTCTGGGCAGCAGCATCAGGGGCCTCGGCTTCGGCTTCTCCTTCTTCCCCATACTGGTCATGCTGGGCGCCAACCTGTACTACGTCTGCTCTTCACTCGGACAAGGGGCTATATTTGACGTGGAACCTCCCACGACGGCTCCTCCCAAGCAGCGCTGGTGGGGTTAAAAAGGCCGCCGTCCAAAAAGGCGACGAGGAGTTAAGAGACAAACAACTGTAAACACCTTTTTAGTATAATGATGACACAGCAACACTCAGACAACTTGGCTCCGTCTTTTGGTGTCCTGTAAAGTAGTAATCCCTCAGATTTCAGTCATGGTTGATTTTGCGACACCTGTGGTTACCATGGTAACAGCAAGTGCGGTTTAATACTACAACAAACTCTCCTTGAGCAGCTATTTTTAAATTAAATTAATAATGATCCGCTGTCATAAAACTCAAATGTGACCGCTGTCTTGTTTTGTAGACACATTTTAGTCACAGTGAAAGCCACGTGTGGTTCTCCAGTTGAATGCTTTTAATGTGAAGGGGCAGAAGGAAATGTTCTGTTTGCATTAGCAACAGTGAGGCTGTTTGCACTGGATTACATGCATGCATCGTTTTCTGTGAATCCGTTGTGTTTATGAAGGCAATCGGGAATGGCGGACCCTGCCACTACCAATAGAAATAGTATAAAAAATGATGATTTCATGAAAATCTCCGGGATTTATAACTTTTAGCGTTTTATAATTTCGTTGGCCTTTGTTAACAAAGAAATCAATGACATGAATCAGGTTGTGGGTTAATTTGTAGCTTGAATCTATGTATAAACAAAATTAAGGAATCCAAAAAAAAGCTAGTTACGAGAGGAAGTTGAAAAAGTTTACATACAACAAAAAAGCTCTTACGTACATGCAAATTAAAAAAGACGTGGTCTGAAGAAGGGCTCTTTTTACAGTGTGTGTTTACTAATTCTTCAATCACAAATCTTTACGCAGTCTGAACCTTTTTGTCTTGAGCTGATGAAATCAGGTTTTTAAGGCGAGAGGAGTTCAGTTCACGGCATCCAGTGTTTGGATGTGATGCAGCAAAATGAAGACAGAAAAGTAAGATATGAAAACTGAAAACTCAGAAGCACAGAATCAAGTGAGTTGGATATCAAATGTAAAAATTTTAGGGCACTATAAGATTTTTTTTTTATATGAGATTGAATTATCAAATTGTTTTATGAATTTTCTAATGGTACTCTTTAGACTTTATATTTATAAGTGAGACTGTTAAATGCATCTTTGTTTTATTGATCAAAGGCTTTTCTTTGTTTATAGCAGCAGAAGTTGTTGGCCTATTTTTGGATGTTCTCTTTTCTTTCTTTTGAAGGAATGTTCTTCAGTGTATGAGAAAAGTATTTAAAGTAATATTGGGACTTTGAATGAGTTCAATAAAGCAGTAACAAATATGATACTCAACATTGTGCAGCAGATGATGATTAAGGTCCAAATGACTGAACATGTAACTTTTCACTGACTATCTGTCCAGACAATTGAAGTTGTAAATGTGTGTCTTCTGTGATCACGATTCATGAGGCAAGTTTCAACAAAACCAAATAGTCTGTGCCCAAATTCAAAACCTGAAAATGCGGCCAGTCTTGATCAACAACAAATGTGGGCAAACTGCACAGGTGAACAAAGAAACTGCAGCGTCATGGTCAAAGATGAGACGAGGAAAAACAAAACAGGAATCATTCAACTCTCTGACAGTCTACAACAAAGCCAATACATTTCTAACATTTCTAGGATCTGTTAGGTTTATTTTGGGAAAAGCTTAAAACATGGAAACACCCCACACCGTTCAAATACTAGTATTATAAAAAGTTACAAGAGTACAGTATGAACATGTAATATATGAATCAATAGACTAAACTCTTTAAATTAGAATAAAATAGATTAGAATCTTTTCGTCATTGTAGTCATTAAAAAAAATCCGACCCATCATAAAAATAAACCAGGAAGCACAACTCAAATGTTTAAGATATGGGGTCTCCCTTCCTATAAAGCCAGTCCCCGAAAACGTTCTAAATCTTTGCAAACTTTAATTTCAAATGCACTGCAACTGTCTAACAATCAATATCAGTCCATTTGTTTAACTTCAGGGTTAAAATGGTTGAAATCATCAGCCTTTTCTCCTTGAACACTCATCTGTCTCCACATAGTTCAGGACTCATCAATATTTCAAGGACAGGAGAATACAAGATTGTTCATGCAAAACATATGATCACCTTATAAAGTGATGCATTGTCATAGATCAAACTACCAAAAAAGTATATAAAATACTTAGAATTAAAAATACTTAAACAGAATAAATGCTACAGAATTTGTACTTTTTATCCTCAGAAAATAAGTCAACTATTTTTTCTCCATACCAATCTTCCAATGTAGATGGTACTTGATTTATCCACTTTCTAATGATTGATCTTTTACTTGCTGCCAAAAAGGGCCTGCAGCAGCTTTGTATCCCTCCTCTGTTTCAGAAACAAAAGGTGGCCCAGATATAGTCTCCAAGTCCAGGGGTATTTGAGTCTTGAATACCATGCTTGATGTTTAATGCCATTCCAATATAAACTCAGTTTGGGATAGTCCCAGAAAATATGGAAATGAGTTGCCTCCATTAACATTGTCTCCACCACATCAAATTCGTAATCTAGTATTTTTTCCTGGTGTGGGGTCTTAAAATATTTTATAATATTTTTCCAGCAGTGTTCTCTCCAATCCATGGAGCTAGTTGAGGACCATTGAAAACTGCAAACTTCCCCCCAAGCCTCCTCAGAAAGCTTAATTCCTGCTTCTTTTCCCCACTTTTCTTTAATGTACAAGGTGTTTTCATTTTTAGCATAAACAAGCATACATAATATTATGTAAACGAGAGTATTGTACAGTGTAGATGTAGCCCACGTTGGTCGCTAGAGGGCGCTGTGACACAGTGTAGTGATTAGTGATCCAGAGAGTATTGAAGAGAGAAAGAGGCAGAACAAGAGAGCTAGTGCTGCTCATGTGAAAGTTTGTAGGAGCTTTCATAATCACTCTGACAGGAGTTTTTTTTTATCTTAAGAGATTTTAGTTGATTTTCTTTTTACTGTTTTATTGGTTGTGAGGCCGGAGGATTATTTTGACATCGATGTGCCGGTTTTTGGATGAGCCTACCTCCTGAATTTCCAGTAAGTTGAAGTAAATTAGCTACTAAACTAGCATAGTAAACTAGCCATTAGCCACATGTGATGTCAATATTGTGTTATATTTTTAGACCACTGCATTATTTTGTGTTAACTCTCTTTACCTCATGAATACCATAAACCAACTGGAGATATCATTATGTGTAAAAATGGTTTTCTGAGTTTTATTTTTCAGTTTTGCTAAAAATGAGGATGTGAACATGTGCGCTCTTTTCACGTTAACACCGCCATGTTGTTTCACCCACATGTAGTGATGGCAAAGTCATACTATAGCATGTCGAAAATTTTCGTGCAAAAATGTCGAAAATATTCTTAAAAAAATGTCATAGTATAGAATGTCGAAAATTTTCATGAAAAAAGGCATAGTATAGTCTGTCGATTAATTTGGTGGAAAAAGAACTCAGTTTAAAATTTCGAAAATTTTCATGAAAAAAGTCATACTATAGCATGTCGTAAATTTTCGTGAAAAAATGTCGAAAATATTCGTAAAAAAATGTCATAGTATAGAATGTCGAAAATTTTCATGAAAAAAGGCATAGTATAGCATGTGGAAAATATTTCCTGAAAATATTCGTAAAAAAATTTCATAGTATAGAATGTCGAACATTTTCATGAAAAAAGGCATAGTATAGTCTGTCGATTAATTTGGTGGAAAAAAAACTCAGTTTAAAATTTCGAAAATTTTCATGAAAAAAGTCATACTATAGCATGTCGTAAATTTTCGTGAAAAAATGTCGAAAATATTCGTAAAAAAATGTCATAGTATAGAATGTCGAAAATTTTCATGAAAAAAGGCATAGTATAGTCTGTCGATTAATTTGGTGGAAAAAAAACTCAGTTTAAAATTTCGAAAATTTTCATGAAAAAAGTCATACTATAGCATGTCGAAAATATTTCGTGAAAAAATGTCGAAAATATTCGTAAAAAAATGTCATAGTATAGAATGTCGAAAATTTTCATGAAAAAAGGCATAGTATAGTCTGTCGATTAATTTGGTGGAAAAAAAATCAGTTTAAAATTTCGAAAATTTTCATGAAAAAAGTCATACTATAGCATGTCGAAAATATTTCGTGAAAAAATTTGGAAAATATTTGTAAAAAAATGTCATAGTATAGAATGTCGAAAATGTTCATGAAAAAAGGCATAGTATAGTCTGTCGATTAATTTGGTGGAAAAAAAACTCAGTTTAAAATTTCGAAAATTTTCATGAAAAAAGTCATACTATAGCATGTCGAAGATTTTCGTGAAAAAATGTCGAAAATATTCGTAAAAAAATGTCATAGTATAGAATGTCGAACATTTTCATGAAAAAAGGCATAGTATAGTCTGTCGATTAATTTGGTGGAAAAAAAACTCAGTTTAAAATTTCGAAAATTTTCATGAAAAAAGTCATACTATAGCATGTCGAAAATATTTCGTGAAAAAATGTCGAAAATATTCGTAAAAAAATGTCATAGTATAGAATGTCGAAAATGTTCATGAAAAAAGGCATAGTATAGTCTGTCGATTAATTTGGTGGAAAAAAAACTCAGTTTAAAATTTCGAAAATTTTCATGAAAAAAGTTGTACTATAGCATGTCGAAAATTTTCGTGAAAAAATGTCGAAAATATTCGTAAAAAAATGTCATAGTATAGAATGTCGAAAATTTTCATGAAAAAAGGCATAGTATAGTCTGTCGATTAATTTGGTGGAAAAAAAACTCAGTTTAAAATTTCGAAAATTTTCATGAAAAAAGTCATACTATAGCATGTCGAAAATATTTCGTGAAAAAATGTCGAAAATATTCGTAAAAAAATGTCATAGTATAGAATGTCGAAAATGTTCATGAAAAAAGGCATAGTATAGTCTGTCGATTAATTTGGTGGAAAAAAAACTCAGTTTAAAATTTCGAAAATTTTCATGAAAAAAGTCATACTATAGCATGTCGAAAATATTTCGTGAAAAAATTTCGAAAATATTCGTAAAAAAATGTCATAGTATAGAATGTCGAAAATTTTCATGAAAAAAGGCATAGTATAGTCTGTCGATTAATTTGGTGGAAAAAAAACTCAGTTTAAAATTTCGAAAATTTTCATGAAAAAAGTCATACTATAGCATGTCGAAAATATTCGTAAAAAAATGTCATAGTATAGAATGTCGAACATTTTCATGAAAAAAGGCATAGTATAGTCTGTCGATTAATTTGGTGGAAAAAAAACTCAGTTTAAAATTTCGAAAATTTTCATGAAAAAAGTCATACTATAGCATGTCGTAAATTTTCGTGAAAAAATGTCGAAAATATTCGTAAAAAAATGTCATAGTATAGAATGTCGAAAATTTTCATGAAAAAAGGCATAGTATAGTCTGTCGATTAATTTGGTGGAAGAAAAACTCAGTTTAAAATTTCGAAAATTTTCATGAAAAAAGTCATACTATAGCATGTGGAAAATATTTCCTGAAAAAATTTGGAAAATATTCGTAAAAAAATGTCATAGTATAGAATGTCGAACATTTTCATGAAAAAAGGCATAGTATAGTCTGTCGATTAAGTTGGTGGAAAAAAAACTCAGTTTAAAATTTCGAAAATTTTCATGAAAAAAGTCATACTATAGCATGTCGTAAATTTTCGTGAAAAAATGTCGAAAATATTCGTAAAAAAATGTCATAGTATAAAATTTCGAAAATTTTCATGAAAAAAGGCATAGTATAGTCTGTCGATTAATTTGGTGGAAAAAAAACTCAGTTTAAAATTTCGAAAATTTTCATGAAAAAAGTCATACTATAGCATGTCGAAAATATTCGTAAAAAAATGTCATAGTATAGAATGTTGAAAATGTTCATGAAAAAAGGCATAGTATAGTCTGTCGATTAATTTGGTGGAAGAAAAACTCAGTTTAAAATTTCGAAAATTTTCATGAAAAAAGTCATACTATAGCATGTCGAAAATTTTCGTGAAAAAATGTCGAAAATATTCATAAAAAAATGTCATAGTATAGAATGTCGAAAATTTTCATGAAAAAAGGCATAGTATAGTCTGTCGATTAATTTGGTGGAAAAAAAACTCAGTTTAAAATTTGGAAAATTTTCATGAAAAAAGTCATACTATAGCATGTCGAAAATATTTCCTGAAAAAATGTCGAAAATATTCGTAAAAAAATGTCATAGTATAGAATGTTGAAAATGTTCATGAAAAAAGGCATAGTATAGTCTGTCGATTAATTTGGTGGAAAAAAAACTCAGTTTAAAATTTCGAAAATTTTCATGAAAAAAGTCATACTATAGCATGTCGTAAATTTTCGTGAAAAAATGTCGAAAATATTCGTAAAAAAATGTCATAGTATAGAATGTCGAAAATTTTCATGAAAAAAGGCATAGTATAGTCTGTCGATTAATTTGGTGGAAGAAAAACTCAGTTTAAAATTTCGAAAATTTTCATGAAAAAAGTCATACTATAGCATGTCGAAAATATTTCCTGAAAAAATTTGGAAAATATTCGTAAAAAAATGTCATAGTATAGAATGTCGAAAATGTTCATGAAAAAAGGCATAGTATAGTCTGTCGATTAATTTGGTGGAAAAAAAACTCAGTTTAAAATTTCGAAAATTTTCATGAAAAAAGTCATACTATAGCATGTCGTAAATTTTCGTGAAAAAATGTCGAAAATATTCGTAAAAAAATGTCATAGTATAGAATGTCGAAAATTTTCATGAAAAAAGGCATAGTATAGTCTGTCGATTAATTTGGTGGAAAAAAAACTCAGTTTAAAATTTCGAAAATTTTCATGAAAAAAGTCATACTATAGCATGTCGTAAATTTTCGTGAAAAAATGTCGAAAATATTCGTAAAAAATGTCATAGTATAGAATGTCGAAAATTTTCATGAAAAAAGGCATAGTATAGTCTGTCGATTAATTTGGTGGAAAAAAAACTCAGTTTAAAATTTCGAAAATTTTCATGAAAAAAGTCATACTATAGCATGTCGTAAATTTTCGTGAAAAAATGTCGAAAATATTCGTAAAAAAATGTCATAGTATAGAATGTCGAAAATTTTCATGAAAAAAGGCATAGTATAGCATGTGGAAAATATTTCCTGAAAATATTCGTAAAAAAATTTCATAGTATAGAATGTCGAACATTTTCATGAAAAAAGGCATAGTATAGTCTGTCGATTAATTTGGTGGAAAAAAAACTCAGTTTAAAATTTCGAAAATTTTCATGAAAAAAGTCATACTATAGCATGTCGTAAATTTTCGTGAAAAAATGTCGAAAATATTCGTAAAAAAATGTCATAGTATAGAATGTCGAAAATTTTCATGAAAAAAGGCATACTATAGCATGTGGAAAATATTTCCTGAAAATATTCGTAAAAAAATTTCATAGTATAGAATGTCGAAAATTTTCATGAAAAAAGGCATAGTATAGTCTGTCGATTAATTTGGTGGAAAAAAAACTCAGTTTAAAATTTCGAAAATTTTCATGAAAAAAGTCATACTATAGCATGTCGTAAATTTTCGTGAAAAAATGTCGAAAATATTCGTAAAAAAATGTCATAGTATAGAATGTCGAAAATTTTCATGAAAAAAGGCATAGTATAGTCTGTCGATTAATTTGGTGGAAAAAAAACTCAGTTTAAAATTTCGAAAATTTTCATGAAAAAAGTCATACTATAGCATGTCGTAAATTTTCGTGAAAAAATGTCGAAAATATTCGTAAAAAAATGTCATAGTATGGAATGTCGAAAATTTTCATGAAAAAAGGCATAGTATAGTCTGTCGATTAATTTGGTGGAAAAAAAACTCAGTTTAAAATTTCGAAAATTTTCATGAAAAAAGTCATACTATAGCATGTCGTAAATTTTCGTGAAAAAATGTCGAAAATATTCGTAAAAAAATGTCATAGTATAGAATGTCGAAAATTTTCATGAAAAAAGGCATAGTATAGTCTGTCGATTAATTTGGTGGAAAAAAAACTCAGTTTAAAATTTCGAAAATTTTCATGAAAAAAGTCATACTATAGCATGTCGAAAATATTTCCTGAAAAAATGTCGAAAATATTCGTAAAAAAATGTCATAGTATAGAATGTTGAAAATGTTCATGAAAAAAGGCATAGTATAGTCTGTCGATTAATTTGGTGGAAAAAAAACTCAGTTTAAAATTTCGAAAATTTTCATGAAAAAAGTCATACTATAGCATGTCGTAAATTTTCGTGAAAAAATGTCGAAAATATTCGTAAAAAAATGTCATAGTATAGAATGTTGAAAATGTTCATGAAAAAAGGCATAGTATAGTCTGTCGATTAATTTGGTGGAAAAAAAACTCAGTTTAAAATTTCGAAAATTTTCATGAAAAAAGTCATACTATAGCATGTCGTAAATTTTCGTGAAAAAATGTCGAAAATATTCGTAAAAAAATGTCATAGTATAGAATGTTGAAAATTATCATGAAAAAAGGCATAGTATAGTCTGTCGATTAATGTGGTGGAAAAAAAACTCAGTTTAAAATTTCGAAAATTTTCATGAAAAAAGTCATACTATAGCATGTCGAAAATATTCGTAAAAAAATGTCATAGTATAGAATGTCGAACATTTTCATGAAAAAAGGCATAGTATAGTCTGTCGATTAATTTGGTGGAAAAAAAACTCAGTTTAAAATTTCGAAAATTTTCATGAAAAAAGTCATACTATAGCATGTCGTAAATTTTCGTGAAAAAATTTCGAAAATATTCGTAAAAAAATGTCATAGTATAGAATGTCGAAAATTTTCATGAAAAAAGGCATAGTATAGCATGTGGAAAATATTTCCTGAAAATATTCGTAAAAAAATTTCATAGTATAGAATGTCGAATATTTTCATGAAAAAAGGCATAGTATAGTCTGTCGATTAATTTGGTGGAAAAAAAACTCAGTTTAAAATTTCGAAAATTTTCATGAAAAAAGTCATACTATAGCATGTCGTAAATTTTCGTGAAAAAATGTCGAAAATATTCTTAAAAAAATGTCATAGTATAGAATGTCGAAAATTTTCATGAAAAAAGGCATAGTATAGTCTGTCGATTAATTTGGTGGAAAAAAAACTCAGTTTAAAATTTCGAAAATTTTCATGAAAAAAGGCATAGTATAGTCTGTCGATTAATTTGGTGGAAAAAAAACTCAGTTTAAAATTTCGAAAATTTTCATGAAAAAAGTCATACTATAGCATGTCGAAAATATTTCCTGAAAAAATTTGGAAAATATTCGTAAAAAAATGTCATAGTATAGAATGTCGAAAATTTTCATGAAAAAAGGCATAGTATAGTCTGTCGATTAATTTGGTGGAAAAAAAACTCAGTTTAAAATTTCGAAAATTTTCATGAAAAAAGTCATACTATAGCATGTCGTAAATTTTCGTGAAAAAATGTCGAAAATATTCGTAAAAAAATGTCATAGTATAGAATGTCGAAAATTTTCATGAAAAAAGGCATAGTATAGTCTGTCGATTAATTTGGTGGAAAAAAAACTCAGTTTAAAATTTCGAAAATTTTCATGAAAAAAGGCATAGTATAGTCTGTCGATTAATTTGGTGGAAAAAAAACTCAGTTTAAAATTTCGAAAATTTTCATGAAAAAAGTCATACTATAGCATGTCGAAAATATTTCCTGAAAAAATTTGGAAAATATTCGTAAAAAAATGTCATAGTATAGAATGTCGAAAATTTTCATGAAAAAAGGCATAGTATAGTCTGTCGATTAATTTGGTGGAAAAAAAACTCAGTTTAAAATTTCGAAAATTTTCATGAAAAAAGTCATACTATAGCATGTCGTAAATTTTCGTGAAAAAATGTCGAAAATATTCGTAAAAAAATGTCATAGTATAGAATGTTGAAAATGTTCATGAAAAAAGGCATAGTATAGTCTGTCGATTAATTTGGTGGAAAAAAAACTCAGTTTAAAATTTCGAAAATTTTCATGAAAAAAGTCATACTATAGCATGTCGAAAATATTTCCTGAAAAATTTGGAAAATATTCGTAAAAAAAATGTCATAGTATAGAATGTCGAACATTTTCATGAAAAAAGGCATAGTATAGTCTGTCGATTAATTTGGTGGAAAAAAAACTCAGTTTAAAATTTCGAAAATTTTCATGAAAAAAGTCATACTATAGCATGTCGTAAATTTTCGTGAAAAATGTCGAAAATATTCGTAAAAAATTGTCAGTATAGAATGTCGAAATTTTCATGAAAAAAGGCATAGTATAGCATGTGGAAAATATTTCCTGAAAATATTCGTAAAAAAATTTCATAGTATAGAATGTTGAAAATGTTCATGAAAAAAGGCATAGTATAGTCTGTCGATTAATTTGGTGGAAAAAAAACTCAGTTTAAAATTTCGAAAATTTTCATGAAAAAAGTCATACTATAGCATGTCGAAAATATTTCCTGAAAAAATTTGGAAAATATTCGTAAAAAAATGTCATAGTATAGAATGTCGAAAATTTTCATGAAAAAAGGCATAGTATAGTCTGTCGATTAATTTGGTGGAAAAAAAACTCAGTTTAAAATTTCGAAAATTTTCATGAAAAAAGTCATACTATAGCATGTCGTAAATTTTCGTGAAAAAATGTCGAAAATATTCGTAAAAAAATGTCATAGTATAGAATGTCGAAAATGTTCATGAAAAAAGGCATAGTATAGTCTGTCGATTAATTTGGTGGAAAAAAAACTCAGTTTAAAATTTCGAAAATTTTCATGAAAAAAGTCATACTATAGCATGTCGAAAATATTTCCTGAAAAAATTTGGAAAATATTCGTAAAAAAATGTCATAGTATAGAATGTCGAAAATGTTCATGAAAAAAGGCATAGTATAGTCTGTCGATTAATTTGGTGGAAAAAAAACTCAGTTTAAAATTTCGAAAATTTTCATGAAAAAAGTCATACTATAGCATGTCGTAAATTTTCGTGAAAAAATGTCGAAAATATTCGTAAAAAAATGTCATAGTATAGAATGTTGAAAATGTTCATGAAAAAAGGCAAAGTATAGTCTGTTGATTAATTTGGTGGAAAAAAAACTCAGTTTAAAATTTCGAAAATTTTCATGAAAAAAGTCATACTATAGCATGTCGTAAATTTTCTGAAAAAATTTGGAAAATATTCGTAAAAAAATGTCATAGTATAGAATGTCGAACATTTTCATGAAAAAAGGCATAGTATAGTCTGTCGATTAATTTGGTGGAAAAAAAACTCAGTTTAAAATTTCGAAAATTTTCATGAAAAAAGTCATACTATAGCATGTCGTAAATTTTCGTGATAAAAAAATGTCATAGTATAGAATGTCGAACATTTTCATGAAAAAAGGCATAGTATAGTCTGTCGATTAATTTGGTGGAAAAAAAACTCAGTTTAAAATTTCGAAAATTTTCATGAAAAAAGTCATACTATAGCATGTCGTAAATTTTCGTGAAAAAATGTCGAAAATATTCGTAAAAAAATGTCATAGTATAGAATGTCGAAAATTTTCATGAAAAAAGGCATAGTATAGCATGTGGAAAATATTTCCTGAAAATATTCGTAAAAAAATTTCATAGTATAGAATGTCGAACATTTTCATGAAAAAAGGCATAGTATAGTCTGTCGATTAATTTGGTGGAAAAAAAACTCAGTTTAAAATTTCGAAAATTTTCATGAAAAAAGTCATACTATAGCATGTCGTAAATTTTCGTGAAAAAATGTCGAAAATATTCGTAAAAAAATGTCATAGTATAGAATGTCGAACATTTTCATGAAAAAAGGCATAGTATAGTCTGTCGATTAATTTGGTGGAAAAAAAACTCAGTTTAAAATTTCGAAAATTTTCATGAAAAAAGTCATACTATAGCATGTCGTAAATTTTCGTGAAAAAATGTCGAAAATATTCGTAAAAAAATGTCATAGTATAGAATGTCGAAAATTTTCATGAAAAAAGGCATTGTATAGCATGTGGAAAATATTTCCTGAAAAAATTTGGAAAATATTCGTAAAAAAATGTCATAGTATAGAATGTCGAACATTTTCATGAAAAAAGGCATAGTATAGTCTGTCGATTAATTTGGTGGAAAAAAAACTCAGTTTAAAATTTCGAAAATTTTCATGAAAAAAGTCATACTATAGCATGTCGTAAATTTTCGTGAAAAAATGTCGAAAATATTCGTAAAAAAATGTCATAGTATAGAATGTCGAAAATTTTCATGAAAAAAGGCATAGTATAGTCTGTCGATTAATTTGGTGGAAAAAAAACTCAGTTTAAAATTTCGAAAATTTTCATGAAAAAAGTCATACTATAGCATGTCGTAAATTTTCGTGAAAAAATGTCGAAAATATTCGTAAAAAAATGTCATAGTATAGAATGTTGAAAATGTTCATGAAAAAAGGCATAGTATAGTCTGTCGATTAATTTGGTGGAAAAAAAACTCAGTTTAAAATTTCGAAAATTTTCATGAAAAAAGTCATACTATAGCATGTCGTAAATTTTCGTGAAAAAATTTGAAAATATTCGTAAAAAAATGTCATAGTATAGAATGTCGAAAATTTTCATGAAAAAAGGCATAGTATAGTCTGTCGATTAATTTGGTGGAAAAAAAACTCAGTTTAAAATTTCGAAAATTTTCATGAAAAAAGTCATACTATAGCATGTCGTAAATTTTCGTGAAAAAATGTCGAAAATATTCGTAAAAAAATGTCATAGTATAGAATGTCGAAAATTTTCATGAAAAAAGGCATATTAGCATGTGAAAATATTTCCTGAAAATATTCGTAAAAAAATGTCATAGTATAGAATGTCGAACATTTTCATGAAAAAAGGCATAGTATAGTCTGTCGATTAATTTGGTGGAAAAAAAACTCAGTTTAAAATTTCGAAAATTTTCATGAAAAAAGTCATACTATAGCATGTCGTAAATTTTCGTGAAAAAATTTGGAAAATATTCGTAAAAAATGTCATAGTATAGAATGTCGAACATTTCCATGAAAAAAGGCATAGAATAGTCTGTCGATTAATTTGGTGGAAAAAAAACTCAGTTTAAAATTTCGAAAATTTTCATGAAAAAAGTCATACTATAGCATGTCGTAAATTTTCGTGAAAAAATGTCGAAAATATTCGTAAAAAAATGTCATAGTATAGAATGTCGAAAATTTTCATGAAAAAAGGCATAGTATAGCATGTGGAAAATATTTCCTGAAAATATTCGTAAAAAAATGTCATAGTATAGAATGTCGAACATGTTCATGAAAAAAGGCATAGTATAGTCTGTCGATTAATTTGGTGGAAAAAAAACTCAGTTTAAAATTTCGAAAATTTTCATGAAAAAAGTCATACTATAGCATGTCGTAAATTTTCGTGAAAAAATTTGGAAAATATTCGTAAAAAAATGTCATAGTATAGAATGTCGAACATTTCCATGAAAAAAGGCATAGTATAGTCTGTCGATTAATTTGGTGGAAAAAAAACTCAGTTTAAAATTTCGAAAATTTTCATGAAAAAAGTCATACTATAGCATGTCGTAAATTTTCGTGAAAAAATGTCGAAAATATTCGTAAAAAAATGTCATAGTATAGAATGTCGAAAATTTTCATGAAAAAAGGCATAGTATAGCATGTGGAAAATATTTCCTGAAAATATTCGTAAAAAAATTTCATAGTATAGAATGTCGAACATTTTCATGAAAAAAGGCATAGTATAGTCTGTCGATTAATTTGGTGGAAAAAAAACTCAGTTTAAAATTTCGAAAATTTTCATGAAAAAAGTCATACTATAGCATGTCGTAAATTTTCGTGAAAAAATTTCGAAAATATTCGTAAAAAAATGTCATAGTATAGAATGTCGAAAATTTTCATGAAAAAAGGCATAGTATAGTCTGTCGATTAATTTGGTGGAAAAAAAACTCAGTTTAAAATTTCGAAAATTTTCATGAAAAAAGTCATACTATAGCATGTCGTAAATTTTCGTGAAAAAATGTCGAAAATATTCGTAAAAAAATGTCATAGTATAGAATGTCGAAAATTTTCATGAAAAAAGGCATAGTATAGCATGTGGAAAATATTTCCTGAAAATATTCGTAAAAAAATTTCATAGTATAGAATGTCGAAAATTTTCATGAAAAAAGGCATAGTATAGTCTGTCGATTAATTTGGTGGAAAAAAAACTCAGTTTAAAATTTCGAAAATTTTCATGAAAAAAGTCATACTATAGCATGTCGTAAATTTTCGTGAAAAAATGTCGAAAATATTCGTAAAAAAATGTCATGGTATAGAATGTCGAAAATTTCATGAAAAAAGGCATAGTATAGTCTGTCGATTAATTTGGTGGAAAAAAAACTCAGTTTAAAATTTCGAAAATTTTCATGAAAAAAGTCATACTATAGCATGTCGTAAATTTTCGTGAAAAAATGTCTAAAATATTCGTAAAAAAATGTCATAGTATAGAATGTCGAAAATTTTCATGAAAAAAGGCATAGTATAGCATGTGGAAAATATTTCCTGAAAATATTCGTAAAAAAATTTCATAGTATAGAATGTCGAACATTTTCATGAAAAAAGGCATAGTATAGTCTGTCGATTAATTTGGTGGAAAAAAAACTCAGTTTAAAATTTCGAAAATTTTCATGAAAAAAGTCATACTATAGCATGTCGTAAATTTTCGTGAAAAAATGTCGAAAATATTCGTAAAAAAATGTCATAGTATAGAATGTCGAACATTTTCATGAAAAAAGGCATAGTATAGTCTGTCGATTAATT
This sequence comes from Sebastolobus alascanus, assembly GCA_916701645.2. Lineage (NCBI taxonomy): Eukaryota > Metazoa > Chordata > Actinopteri > Perciformes > Sebastidae > Sebastolobus > Sebastolobus alascanus. Next base: position 775,181 of record CAKAOJ020000274.1, read on the forward strand.
TGGTGGAAAAAAAACTCAGTTTAAAATTTCGAAAATTTTCATGAAAAAAGTCATACTATAGCATGTCGTAAATTTTCGTGAAAAAATGTCGAAAATATTCGTAAAAAAATGTCATAGTATAGAATGTCGAAAATTTTCATGAAAAAAGGCATAGTATAGCATGTGGAAAATATTTCCTGAAAATATTCGTAAAAAAATTTCATAGTATAGAATGTCGAACATTTTCATGAAAAAAGGCATAGTATAGTCTGTCGATTAATTTGGTGGAAAAAAAACTCAGTTTAAAATTTCGAAAATTTTCATGAAAAAAGTCATACTATAGCATGTCGTAAATTTTCGTGAAAAAATGTCGAAAATATTCGTAAAAAAATGTCATAGTATAGAATGTCGAAAATTTTCATGAAAAAAGGCATAGTATAGTCTGTCGATTAATTTGGTGGAAAAAAAACTCAGTTTAAAATTTCGAAAATTTTCATGAAAAAAGTCATACTATAGCATGTCGTAAATTTTCGTGAAAAATGTCGAAAATATTCGTAAAAAAATGTCATAGTATAGAATGTCGAAAATTTTCATGAAAAAAGGCATAGTATAGTCTGTCGATTAATTTGGTGGAAAAAAAACTCAGTTTAAAATTTCGAAAATTTTCATGAAAAAAGTCATACTATAGCATGTCGAAAATTTTCCTGAAAAAATGTGGAAAATATTCGTAAAAAAATGTCATAGTATAGAATGTCGAAAATGTTCATGAAAAAAGGCATAGTATAGTCTGTCGATTAATTTGGTGGAAAAAAAACTCAGTTTAAAATTTCGAAAATTTTCATGAAAAAAGTCATACTATAGCATGTCGTAAATTTTCGTGAAAAAATGTCGAAAATATTCGTAAAAAAATGTCATAGTATAGAATGTCGAAAATGTTCATGAAAAAAGGCATAGTATAGTCTGTCGATTAATTTGGTGGAAAAAAAACTCAGTTTAAAATTTCGAAAATTTTCATGAAAAAAGTCATACTATAGCATGTCGAAAATTTTCGTGAAAAAATGTCGAAAATATTCGTAAAAAAATGTCATAGTATAGAATGTCGAAAATGTTCATGAAAAAAGGCATAGTATAGTCTGTCGATTAATTTGGTGGAAAAAAAACTCAGTTTAAAATTTCGAAAATTTTCATGAAAAAAGTCATACTATAGCATGTCGTAAATTTTCGTGAAAAAATGTCGAAAATATTCGTAAAAAAATGTCATAGTATAGAATGTTGAAAATGTTCATGAAAAAAGGCATAGTATAGTCTGTCGATTAATTTGGTGGAAAAAAAACTCAGTTTAAAATTTCGAAAATTTTCATGAAAAAAGTCATACTATAGCATGTCGAAAATTTTCGTGAAAAAATGTCGAAAATATTCGTAAAAAAATGTCATAGTATAGAATGTCGAAAATGTTCATGAAAAAAGGCATAGTATAGTCTGTCGATTAATTTGGTGGAAAAAAAACTCAGTTTAAAATTTCGAAAATTTTCATGAAAAAAGTCATACTATAGCATGTCGTAAATTTTCGTGAAAAAATGTCGAAAATATTCGTAAAAAAATGTCATAGTATAGAATGTCGAAAATTTTCATGAAAAAAGGCATAGTATAGTCTGTCGATTAATTTGGTGAAAAAAAAACTCAGTTTAAAATTTCGAAAATTTTCATGAAAAAAGTCATACTATTGCATGTCGTAAATTTGCGTGTAAATAATGTCGAAATATTCGTAAAAAAATGTCATAGTATAGATGGTCGAAATGTTTCATGAAAAAAAGGGCATGTATGAGTCTGTCGAGTAATTTGGTGGAAAAAAAACTCAGTTTAAAATTTCGAAAATTTTCATGAAAAAAGTGCATACTATAGCATGTCGAAAATATTTCCTGAAAGATTTGTCGAAAATATTCGGTAATAAAATGTCATAGTATAGAATGTCGAAAATGGTTTCATGAAAAAAGGCATAGTATAGTCTGTCGATTAATTTGGTGGAAAAAAACTCAGTTTAAAATTTCGAAAATTTTCATGAAAAAAGTCATACTATAGCATGTCGTAAATTTTCGTGAAAAAATGTCGAAAATATTCGTAAAAAAATGTCATAGTATAGAATGTTGAAAATGTTCATGAAAAAAGGCATAGTATAGTCTGTCGATTAATTTGGTGGAAAAAAAACCTCAGTTTAAAATTTCGAAAATTTTCATGAAAAAAGTCATACTATAGACATGTCGTAAATATTTCCTGAAAAAATTGCGAAAATATTCGTAAAAAAATGTCATAGTATAGAATGTCGAAAATTTTCATGAAAAAAGGCATAGTATAGTCTGTCGATTAATTTGGTGGAAAAAAAACTCAGTTTAAAATTTCGAAAATTTCATGAAAAAAAGTCATACTATAGCATGTCGTAAATTTTCGTGAAAAAATGTCGAAAATATTCGTAAAAAAATGTCATAGTATAGAATGTCGAAAATGTTCATGAAAAAAGGCATAGTAATAGAACTCAGTTTAAAATTTCGAAAATTTTCATGAAAAAAGTCATACTATAGCATGTCGAAAATATTTCCTGAAAAAATGTCGAAAATATTCGTAAAAAAATGTCATAGTATAGAATGTCGAACATTTTCATGAAAAAAGGCATAGTATAGTCTGTCGATTAATTTGGTGGAAAAAAAACTCAGTTTAAAATTTCGAAAATTTTCATGAAAAAAGTCATACTATAGCATGTCGTAAATTTTCGTGAAAAAATGTCGAAAATATTCGTAAAAAAATGTCATAGTATAGAATGTCGAAAATTTTCATGAAAAAAGGCATAGTATAGTCTGTCGATTAATTTGGTGGAAAAAAAACTCAGTTTAAAATTTCGAAAATTTTCATGAAAAAAGTCATACTATAGCATGTCGTAAATTTTCGTGAAAAAATGTCGAAAATATTCGTAAAAAAATGTCATAGTATAGAATGTCGAAAATGTTCATGAAAAAAGGCATAGTATAGTCTGTCGATTAATTTGGTGGAAAAAAAACTCAGTTTAAAATTTCGAAAATTTTCATGAAAAAAGTCATACTATAGCATGTCGAAAATATTCGTGAAAAAATTGGAAAATATTCGTAAAAAAATGTAGTATAGAATGTCGAACATTTTCATGAAAAAGGCATAGTATAGTCTGTCGATTAATTTGGTGGAAAAAAAACTCAGTTTAAAATTTCGAAAATTTTCATGAAAAAAGTCATACTATAGCATGTCGTAAATTTTCGTGAAAAAATGTCGAAAATATTCGTAAAAAAATGTCATAGTATAGAATGTCGAAAATTTTCATGAAAAAAGGCATAGTATAGCATGTGGAAAATATTTCCTGAAAATATTCGTAAAAAAATTTCATAGTATAGAATGTCGAACATTTTCATGAAAAAAGGCATAGTATAGTCTGTCGATTAATTTGGTGGAAAAAAAACTCAGTTTAAAATTTCGAAAATTTTCATGAAAAAAGTCATACTATAGCATGTCGTAAATTTTCGTGAAAAAATGTCGAAAATATTCGTAAAAAAATGTCATAGTATAGAATGTCGAAAATGTTCATGAAAAAAGGCATAGTATAGTCTGTCGATTAATTTGGTGGAAAAAAAACTCAGTTTAAAATTTCGAAAATTTTCATGAAAAAAGTCATACTATAGCATGTCGTAAATTTTCCGTGAAAAAATGTCGAAAATATTCGTAAAAAAATGTCATAGTATAGAATGTTGAAAATGTTCATGAAAAAAGGCATAGTATAGTCTGTCGATTAATTTGGTGGAAAAAAAACTCAGTTTAAAATTTCGAAAATTTTCATGAAAAAAGTCATACTATAGCATGTCGTAAATTTTCGTGAAAAAATGTCGAAAATATTCGTAAAAAAATGTCATAGTATAGAATGTTGAAAATGTTCATGAAAAAAGGCATAGTATAGTCTGTCGATTAATTTGGTGGAAAAAAAAACTCAGTTTAAAATTTCGAAAATTTTCATGAAAAAAGTCATACTATAGCATGTCGAAATATTTCCTGAAAAAATTTTGAAAATATTCGTAAAAAAATGTCATAGTATAGAATGTCGAAAATTTTCATGAAAAAAGGCATAGTATAGTCTGTCGATTAATTTGGTGGAAAAAAAAACTCAGTTTAAAATTTCGAAAATTTTCATGAAAAAAGTCATACTATAGCATGTCGTAAATTTTCGTGAAAAAATGTCGAAAATATTCGTAAAAAAATGTCATAGTATAGAATGTCGAACATTTTCATGAAAAAAGGCATAGTATAGTCTGTCGATTAATTTGGTGGAAAAAAAACTCAGTTTAAAATTTCGAAAATTTTCATGAAAAAAGTCATACTATAGCATGTCGTAAATTTTCGTGAAAAAATGTCGAAAATATTCGTAAAAAAATGTCATAGTATAGAATGTCGAAAATTTTCATGAAAAAAGGCATAGTATAGCATGTGGAAAATATTTCCTGAAAATATTCGTAAAAAAATTTCATAGTATAGAATGTCGAACATTTTCATGAAAAAAGGCATAGTATAGTCTGTCGATTAATTTGGTGGAAAAAAAACTCAGTTTAAAATTTCGAAAATTTTCATGAAAAAAGTCATACTATAGCATGTCGTAAATTTTCGTGAAAAAATGTCGAAAATATTCGTAAAAAAATGTCATAGTATAGAATGTCGAAAATTTTCATGAAAAAAGGCATAGTATAGTCTGTCGATTAATTTGGTGGAAAAAAAACTCAGTTTAAAATTTCGAAAATTTTCATGAAAAAAGTCATACTATAGCATGTCGAAAATATTTCCTGAAAAAATGTCGAAAATATTCGTAAAAAAATGTCATAGTATAGAATGTCGAAAATGTTCATGAAAAAAGGCATAGTATAGTCTGTCGATTAATTTGGTGGAAAAAAAACTCAGTTTAAAATTTCGAAAATTTTCATGAAAAAAGTCATACTATAGCATGTCGTAAATTTTCGTGAAAAAATGTCGAAAATATTCGTAAAAAAATGTCATAGTATAGAATGTTGAAAATGTTCATGAAAAAAGGCATAGTATAGTCTGTCGATTAATTTGGTGGAAAAAAAACTCAGTTTAAAATTTCGAAAATTTTCATGAAAAAAGTCATACTATAGCATGTCGTAAATTTTCGTGAAAAAATGTCGAAAATATTCGTAAAAAAATGTCATAGTATAGAATGTCGAAAATGTTCATGAAAAAAGGCATAGTATAGTCTGTCGATTAATTTGGTGGAAAAAAAACTCAGTTTAAAATTTCGAAAATTTTCATGAAAAAAGTCATACTATAGCATGTCGAAAATTTTCGTGAAAAAATGTCGAAAATATTCGTAAAAAAATGTCATAGTATAGAATGTCGAAAATTTTCATGAAAAAAGGCATAGTATAGTCTGTCGATTAATTTGGTGGAAAAAAAACTCAGTTTAAAATTTCGAAAATTTTCATGAAAAAAGTCATACTATAGCATGTCGAAAATTTTCGTGAAAAAATGTCGAAAATATTCGTAAAAAAATGTCATAGTATAGAATGTCGAAAATTTTCATGAAAAAAGGCATAGTATAGCATGTGGAAAATATTTCCTGAAAATATTCGTAAAAAAATTTCATAGTATAGAATGTCGAACATTTTCATGAAAAAAGGCATAGTATAGTCTGTCGATTAATTTGGTGGAAAAAAAACTCAGTTTAAAATTTCGAAAATTTTCATGAAAAAAGTCATACTATAGCATGTCGTAAATTTTCGTGAAAAAATGTCGAAAATATTCGTAAAAAAATGTCATAGTATAGAATGTCGAACATTTCATGAAAAAAGGCATAGTATAGTCTGTCGATTAATTTGGTGGAAAAAAAACTCAGTTTAAAATTTCGAAAATTTTCATGAAAAAAGTCATACTATAGCATGTCGTAAATTTTCGTGAAAAAATGTCGAAAATATTCGTAAAAAAATGTCATAGTATAGAATGTCGAAAATTTTCATGAAAAAAGGCATAGTATAGCATGTGGAAAATATTTCCTGAAAATATTCGTAAAAAAATTTCATAGTATAGAATGTCGAACATTTTCATGAAAAAAGGCATAGTATAGTCTGTCGATTAATTTGGTGGAAAAAAAACTCAGTTTAAAATTTCGAAAATTTTCATGAAAAAAGTCATACTATAGCATGTCGTAAATTTTCGTGAAAAAATGTCGAAAATATTCGTAAAAAAATGTCATAGTATAGAATGTCGAAAATTTTCATGAAAAAAGGCATAGTATAGCATGTGGAAAATATTTCCTGAAAATATTCGTAAAAAAATTTCATAGTATAGAATGTCGAAAATGTTCATGAAAAAAGGCATAGTATAGTCTGTCGATTAATTTGGTGGAAAAAAAACTCAGTTTAAAATTTCGAAAATTTTCATGAAAAAAGTCATACTATAGCATGTCGTAAATTTTCGTGAAAAAATTTGGAAAATATTCGTAAAAAAATGTCATAGTATAGAATGTCGAACATTTCATGAAAAAAGGCATAGTATAGTCTGTCGATTAATTTGGTGGAAAAAAAACTCAGTTTAAAATTTCGAAAATTTTCATGAAAAAAGTCATACTATAGCATGTCGTAAATTTTCGTGAAAAAATGTCGAAAATATTCGTAAAAAAATGTCATAGTATAGAATGTCGAAAATTTTCATGAAAAAAGGCATAGTATAGCATGTGGAAAATATTTCCTGAAAATATTCGTAAAAAAAATTTGTAAAAAAATTTCATGAAAAAAGGGGAAAAATTTTTATTAAAAAGGAAAAAAACAGTTTAAAAATTTTCCGAAAATTTTCTAAAAAAATTTTATATATAGAAAGTCGAAAAATTTTTTGAAAAAAGGAAATATTGTAAAAAAATTTTGGAAAACAAATTTTAAAAGAAAACATAAAAAGTCTTATAATGTGAAAAAATTTGTAAAATTTGAAAATTTTCTAAAAAAAGTCATATATAGAATGTCGAAATTTTCTGAAAAAAGGCAAAATATCTGTAAAAAAATTTTGGAAAAAAAATCATTTAAAAACAAAATTGGGAAAAAATTTTTAAAATAATTTTAAAAAATTTTTTGAAAAATGTCGAAAATTTTCTAAAAAAGGCATAGTATAGTTTTCGAAAATTTTTGGAAAAAAATATTTAAAAATTTCCGAAAATTTTCTAAAAAAATTCATATATAGAAAGTCGAAATTTTCTGAAAAAAGGGAAAATATTCGTAAAAAAATTTGGGGGAAAAAAAATTTTTAAAAAAAATTTCATGAAAAATATTTCCCAATTCGTAAAAAATTTTAAAAAAAGTCGAAAATTTCTAAAAAAGGCATAGTATAGTTTTCGAAAATTTTGAAAAAAAAATCATGTAAAATTTCCGAAAATTTTCGTAAAAAAATTTTATATATAGAAAGTCGAAATTTTCTGAAAAAAAATATTCGTAAAAAAATTTGGGGGAAAACATTTAAATTTTAAAAAACATGAAAAAGTCATATATTGGTGGAAAAAATTTTGTAAAAAAAATTGGGAAAAAATTTTTGTAAAAAAGTCATATATAGAAAGTCGAAATTTTCTGAAAAAGGGAAAATATTCGTAAATTTGGTAAAAAAAAATTTAAAATTTCGAAAAAACATGAAAAAGGGGAATATTTCCTGGAAAAAATTTTTGTAAAAAAAATTTTGGAAAAAATTTTGTAAAAAAAGGCATAGTATAGTTTTCGAAATTTTGGAAAAAAAATAGTTTAAATTTCGAAAATTTTGGGAAAAAAAATCATTTAAAATTTCGAAAAATTTTTTGAAAAAAGTCAAAATATTCTGTAAATTTTTTGAAAAAATGTCGAAAATTTTCTAAAAAAGGCATAGTAAGATGTGGGAAAAATTTTTTGAAAAAAAAAAATTTTGTAAAATTCTGAAAATTTTCTAAAAAAACATAGTATAGTTTTCGAAATTTTGGAAAAAAAATAGTTTAAATTTCGAAAATTTTTGGAAAAAAAATCATTTAAAAATTTGAAAAATTTTTTGAAAAAATTTCAAAAATTCGTAAAATTTTTTGAAAAAAAGTCGAAAATTTCTAAAAAAGGCATAGTATAGTTTTCGAAAATTTTAGAAAAAACATAGTTTAAATTTCGAAAATTTTTGGAAAAAATCATTTAAAATTTCGAAATTTTCTAAAAAATAAAATATTCGTAAAAAAAATTTTTGAAAAAAAGTCGAAAATATTCCAAAAAAAGCATAGTATAGTTTTCGAAAATTTTTGAAAAAAAACTAGTTTAAATTTGGGAAAAAATTTTTTGAAAAATTTTTAAAAAAATTTCTAGAAAAAATGTCGAAAATTTTCATAAAAAAGGCATAGTATAGTTTTCGAAAATTTTGGGAAAAAAAAAAAAGTTTAAAAATTTTGAAAATTTTCTGAAAAAATATTCTAAAAAAATTTTGTAAAAATGTCGAAAATTTTCTAAAAAAAGGCATAGTATAGTTTTCGAAATTTTGAAAAAAAATAGTTAAATTTGAAAATTTCTGAAAAATCATAATTAATTTAAATGTCGAAAATATTCGTAAAAAAATTTCATAGTATAGAATGTTGAAAATGTTCATGAAAAAAGGCATAGTATAGTCTGTCGATTAATTTGGTGGAAAAAAAACTCAGTTTAAAATTTCGAAATTTTCATGAAAAAAGTCATACTATAGCATGTCGTAAATTTTCGTGAAAAAATTTCGGAAAATATCGTAAAAAAATGTCATAGTATAGAATGTCGAAAATTTCATGAAAAAAGGCATAGTATAGTCTGTCGATTAATTTGGTGGAAAAAAAACTCAGATTAAAATTTCGAAAATTTTCATGAAAAAAGTCATACTATAGCATGTCGAAAATTTTCGTGAAAAAATGTCGAAAATATTCGTAAAAAAATGTCATAGTATAGAATGTCGAAAATTTTCATGAAAAAGGCATAGTATAGCATGTGGAAAATATTTCCTGAAAATATTCGTAAAAAAATTTCATAGTATAGAATGTCGAAAATTTTCATGAAAAAAGGCATAGTATAGTCTGTCGATTAATTTGGTGGAAAAAAAACTCAGTTTAAAATTTCGAAAATTTTCATGAAAAAAGTCATACTATAGCATGTCGAAAATATTTCCTGAAAAAATTTGGAAAATATTCGTAAAAAAATGTCATAGTATAGAATGTCGCACATTTTCATGAAAAAAGGCATAGTATAGTCTGTCGATTAATTTGGTGGAAAAAAAACTCAGTTTAAAATTTCGAAAATTTTCATGAAAAAAGTCATACTATAGCATGTCGTAAATTTTCGTGAAAAAATGTCGAAAATATTCGTAAAAAAATGTCATAGTATAGAATGTCGAAAATTTTCATGAAAAAAGGCATAGTATAGCATGTGGAAAATATTTCCTGAAAATATTCGTAAAAAAATTTCATAGTATAGAATGTCGAACATTTTCAAGAAAAAAGGCATAGTATAGTCTGTCGATTAATTTGGTGGAAAAAAAAATCAGTTTAAAATTTCGAAAATTTTCATGAAAAAAGTCATACTATAGCATGTCTTAAATTTTCGTGAAAAAATGTCGAAAATATTCGTAAAAAAATGTCATAGTATAGAATGTCGAAAATTTTCATGAAAAAAGGCATAGTATAGTCTGTCGATTAATTTGGTGGAAAAAAAACTCAGTTTAAAATTTCGAAAATTTTCATGAAAAAGTCATACTATAGCATGTCGAAATATTTCTGAAAAAATGTCGAAAATATTCGTAAAAAAATGTCATAGTATAGAATGTTGAAAATGTTCATGAAAAAAGGCATAGTATAGTCTGTCGATTAATTTGGTGGAAAAAAAACTCAGTTTAAAATTTCGAAAATTTTCATGAAAAAAGTCATACTATAGCATGTCGTAAATTTTCGTGAAAAAATGTCGAAAATATTCGTAAAAAAATGTCATAGTATAGAATGTCGAACATTTTCATGAAAAAAGGCATAGTATAGTCTGTCGATTAATTTGGTGGAAAAAAAACTCAGTTTAAAATTTCGAAAATTTTCATGAAAAAAGTCATACTATAGCATGTCGTAAATTTTCGTGAAAAAATGTCGAAAATATTCGTAAAAAAATGTCATAGTATAGAATGTCGAAAATTTTCATGAAAAAAGGCATAGTATAGCATGTGGAAAATATTTCCTGAAAATATTCGTAAAAAAATTTCATAGTATAGAATGTCGAACATTTTCAAGAAAAAAGGCATAGTATAGTCTGTCGATTAATTTGGTGGAAAAAAAAATCAGTTTAAAATTTCGAAAATTTTCATGAAAAAAGTCATACTATAGCATGTCTTAAATTTTCGTGAAAAAATGTCGAAAATATTCGTAAAAAAATGTCATAGTATAGAATGTCGAAAATGTTCATGAAAAAAGGCATAGTATAGTCTGTCGATTAATTTGGTGGAAAAAAAACTCTGTTTAAAATTTCGAAAATATTTCCTGAAAAAATGTCGAAAATATTCGTAAAAAAATGTCATAGTATAGAATGTGAAAATGTTCATGAAAAAAGGCATAGTATAGTCTGTCGATTAATTTGGTGGAAAAAAAACTCAGTTTAAAATTTCGAAAATTTTCATGAAAAAAGTCATACTATAGCATGTCGTAAATTTTCGTGAAAAAATGTCGAAAATATTCGTAAAAAAATGTCATAGTATAGAATGTTGAAAATGTTCATGAAAAAAGGCATAGTATAGTCTGTCGATTAATTTGGTGGAAAAAAAACTCAGTTTAAAATTTCGAAAATTTTCATGAAAAAAGTCATACTATAGCATGTCGAAAATATTTCCTGAAAAAATTTGGAAAATATTCGTAAAAAAATGTCATAGTATAGAATGTCGAAAATGTTCATGAAAAAAGGCATAGTATAGTCTGTCGATTAATTTGGTGGAAAAAAAACTCAGTTTAAAATTTCGAAAATTTTCATGAAAAAAGTCATACTATAGCATGTCGTAAATTTTCGTGAAAAAATTTCGGAAAATATTCGTAAAAAAAATGTCATAGTATAGAATGTCGAACATTTCATGAAAAAAGGCATAGTATAGTCTGTCGATTAATTTGGTGGAAAAAAAACTCAGTTTAAAATTTCGAAAATTTTCATGAAAAAAGTCATACTATAGCATGTCGTAAATTTTCGTGAAAAAATGTCGAAAATATTCGTAAAAAAATGTCATAGTATAGAATGTCGAAAATTTCATGAAAAAAGGCATAGTATAGCATGTGGAAAATATTTCCTGAAATATTCGAAAAAATTCTGTAAAATTTGAAAATGTTCTAAAAAAGCATAGTATAGTGTCGAAATTTTGGGAAAAAAACTAGTTAAATTTCGAAAATTTTGAAAAAATCATAATAATTCGAAAAATTCTGAAAAAATTTGGAAAATTCGAAAAATTCATAAAAAGTGAACATTTATAAAAGTGAATTTCATAAGGGAAAAAACCAGTTAAAATTTCGAAAATTTCTAAAAAATCATATATAGATGTCAAATTTTCTGAAAAAATGTCGAAATTTGTAAAAAATCAGTTTAAAAATTTTAAAATTTCATGAAAAAGCAATAGATGCATTGGAAAAATTCGAAAATATTCGTAAAAAAATTCATAGTTAGAATGTCGAAATTTCATGAAAAAAGCATAGTAAGTCTGTCGATTAATTTGGTGGAAAAAACTCAGTTTAAAATTTCGAAAATTTTCATGAAAAAAGTCATACTATAGATGTCGAATTTTCGTGAAAAAATTGAAAATATTCGTAAAAAATGTCATAGTATAGAATGTCGAAATTTCATGAAAAAGGATAGTATAGTCTGTCGATTAATTTTGGAAAAATCGTTTAAAGAAAATTTCATGAAAAAAATCAACATCATGGAAACTGAAAAATGTCGAAATTTGTAAAAAAATTCAGTTAAATTCGAAAAATTTTTATGAAAAAACATAGTATAGCTTGATGGAAAATTCCCGAAAATATTGTAAAAAAATTCATAGTATAGAAAATTTTGAAACATGAAAAAAATTTTCCCTGA